>SNQJ01S0057765.1:22176-41216 GCA_010110895.2 Picea sitchensis
CAACAAGGCGGGGGGGGGTTCCGAAATCCTATACGCACCGTTGATCCGAGCGTGCGAATCTCGATCGTCCAGACTTGCTTGTCTCTTACCACAGGCGTATTAGTATTTCAAACCTAGGACAAGTGGGTTTTTAACCCATTCCTTTGCATTCTAACCCCCTTACAAGAAATATCGCTAACACACGTCATATTGGATGTCAATGATAGTGGTGGATTTGGTCATGGTGCAGGTTTGGGGAGCGACAAATGCGAGGGGTTGTGGGTTCAGGGGTTTGTTCGGTGAGACCCCCATTCTGGGCCTTTGCCCCATCAGTTCAGTGGTAAGTATAGCACCCAGCATCTGGTTGAATTGCGCACCTGATAGCATGACATTGGATGGAAACTGTTGGGGGTGGTATTTTCCTTCGCTCCAGCTGCAGTGTTTCTTCTTCCTCCTCAGAGTCGGTCTGTGTCGGAGTGTCTAAATTTTTTTGCTCGGGGCCTAGTCGGTCCCTCTCCTTCTTCCTTGTCTTTTTTCTTACTTAACTCGACCGGAAAAATGTAATGCATTCTTGATTTGCGTGGGTTGCGTTTAACTCCAAGACATGAAATGACCTCCTGGTCTAATGTTTCCATGTCCAGATAGAATGGTAGTAGTCCTGTATGGAAATGTTCTCGGCTAGCATGTCTCTGCCAGATGCATGTGTTGTGTCGGTTCATGCTAAAGGCGATATTGCTCATGCTGTTATGGAGGAGCTCCTATGGGATACTCATCCACTGTGTTATGTCTATCATAACATTATACCATTTGGTGAATGTTGCGTTGTTGAGTGTTGTGTTCTCCGAGTCTGGTCTGGACTTCCATGGCTCGAACATCTTCGCCAGACACCCTTTATCTGGTATTTCCAGTTGTCTACCCACCGGTGACTTCCATTTGAGCATTGTGAATGCCACAAGTAGGTATCCATAGGTAAAGGTGCCTCCTTTCTCCTGTGCCTCTTCGCAAGCGACTAGTAGTTCCTCCACCAGGAAACTACACTAGTTGAACATTGCTTTGTGATTGTAGAAGTTGACAATTGATAGTGCATCTAAAGAGTATTATCCCTTATAATAGGACCTCATAACCTTGATGGTTATGATGTAGTAGCTAGTCTAAACTATTTCGAGAAGTATTGGCTCAATGACTGTTATGCATCCTCCTCACTTGGTGTTAAACTTCTCGTACAGGCTAAGCTTGCCTTTCTTCTTCCCATGCTTATCGGGTCCCCGAAATTCTTTCGACACATCCTCTCCTTCAGAGGATAGTCTAGTAAGTTGTTGGATATCTTTTGCATGGATTGGATATTTCTTATCCAACCATAGGATTTTTTCTTGCACTCTGCTTATCAGGAACTTCATGCAGTGTGCAAGTTCTCCTATGGTGCCAAATACTGGTAAGTCTCTGAGGTTCATGATGGTGGAGTTAAATAGATTGATGAACTCCTTTTTCAGTATAAAGTGGATATCTCTGGTTCCATCCGGCTATAACTCCCAAAAGACGTCTGGACGCATCTGTGGGAACAACGCTAAGTCTGTGAGTTCAAGGTTGAGCATCTTAACTTGCTCTACCTTCCCTTTGAGGTCACCTACGATATTGAACCGGGAATCACATAGCTCATCTGGTACTGTTCTTTTGTCATGGCGTTTCAGCTTGCTGTGGCTCTCAGCATTTGCACTTTTGTGGCAGACAAAAGCTGGGCTATGTCTTCGAATTTTGTAATGGTCCCAACTAGTTCGCACTACTGAGTGTGGAGATGAATATGCTCTTTTTTAGAAACAATACATTCTCGGCTGAGTTCTGAGAGTTTTATGTCAGGATTAACGGGTAATTTTTGGCAATAACTGCTCCTTATCATGACCGTATAGACGCAACAGGATGTGAGTTTTCCGATGGGACAGTTTTATCAAGGGAAATCCGATTAGGGATCTTGGTATTTACTCGTCTGAGTGGAATAGGGACGTGGCCGAATTAAGACCTTTTTGTTTGACGGGTGGGTGTCCTGGCGCAAAGTTCGATGGCATATTTGCATAATGCATATTTATGGCGTAATGGGTGACATTCAGAGTATTGGAATGTAAATAAAGGATGTGACTAGACAGGTTTTGTGTGGCCTTTAACTCAGATTGGATTTGGGTGCATGGCCCCTCTGACCACAAAGGTTGTCCCCATCATTTTTTATGACTGTCATTAGTGGAATTTTCATACTTCAGTTTCTGTACTGTTGTGTCATCATCTCTGTATCAACCAAAACTTAAACAACACAATTGAACTATGTGTTATGGTGCAACATTGCACACATGGACATTATTAACGGAATTTACAAAAATTTTAGAAAGAAAAACGAAACTCAAACCTAATTATTGTACAAGCTTCATCAGATTGGAGCGACTACCCTTCTTCTCAGTTTCAAGAGAGGTAGGGCTTCAGGCAAGTGCCATTCACCCATCTCGGTCATAGCACACCATCCAATTTCACAAGTCATACTGCTCCTGATGGTCATATCTCCGCAATGATGAAGGGTCCCAACCAGTGCATACACAACTTGCTAGCGTGCATCTGGTATCGACTATCATAGAGTAACACCTTATCCCCTTGTGTAAATACCTTGGTTTTAATGTGGTGGTCATGCCAAGATTTATGTCTTTCCTTTTCAATTGACTGATGGAAGTCTACCAAAAATCTAGTTTCTTCGAGTTCTTGTAGCTCCGCAAGTCTTTGCACCACTGATTCTTCATATGTCGTACATGTGGCTTGTGTAATATACAGGGTTGGGGTGATGAACTCTATGGGCACCACTAGCTATTTTCTATAAACCAACTGAAATGGTTTGTATATGTGGAGTTTCTTTGTGGTTGTCCTGTAGGCCCATAGTACCACTGGAACTCTATCATCCAAGTCCTCTCGGTTTGCGCAACAGACTTTTGTTAGTCCCTTTTCCAGGATTTTGTTGAAGGATCCGATTGTTCTATTGGCTTGTGGGTGGTATGGACTGCTCTGGTGATGTTGAATCAAAAATTCTGTGGTAAGTGTTGCTATAGTGTTGCTAATGAAGTGAGCTCCCTGATCGTTGGTTAGGATCCTGGGACATCTGAAGTGAGTAATGATATTCTCGAAAATGAACCTGGCGGTCATATCCTTGAAATAGTCCTATACCGCTGTTGCTTCGGCCCAACGAGTAAGGTAGTCGGTTGCGATAATGATGTATCTTGCCTTCGAATGTTTGGCTATGGGTTTGATTGGCCTAATGAATTCAGCTACCCATTTCTCAAATGTTTGTAGATCTCTAACTGGTTGTAGTAGTAATTCATCTCAGTGTGACGGCTTTCCCACCCGTTGACAAACATCACAGGATCTAGTGTATGTTTTTGCATCCTTGAAAAGTGTTGCCCACCAAAGTCCTTCCTGTATAACTTTATGTGTCATTTCCTTTCCTCCTACGTGTCCTCCTACAATTCCACTATGGCATTCCCAGAGTATATCATGCCTTTCATGATCTAGGACACATCGTCTGAGGATGTTGTCTAGCCCTAGTTTATACAATTGCCTGACAATCAACTGATAATATGTCACTCTAATGACCATATGGCATTTCTGGGTTGATGAATATCTTTCAGGACAGGCTCTTGTATTGAGAAAGATAGATCTATCCTCTAGATATTCTGGTATGGCCTCAATCTTGAACAAGTCTGCATCTGGGAGCTGGTAATCCACTGCTCCGTCATTTTCTCCTGACTCTAATATGGATGGATGGTCGGGTCCGACGTTGCATCATCCTGGATTGATGATGACTTCAAAGGAAAATTCTTGAAATAATAGCGACCATCTGCAAATTCTTCCTTCCAATACAGGTTTGTTAACTAGGTATTTTAATGTTGAATGATCAGTAAATAATTTCAAAGGAGATCCTAACAGATAATGTCTAAATTTTTGTAAAGCATAGATTATTGCTAGCCCTTCCTGTTCTGGCGTTGTGTAGTTGCACTTTTCTTGCGATAGCTTTTGACTCGCAAAGTAGATAGGGTGATCCATAGCTCCATCTCCAGGTTGCACTAAGATAGCTCCTAAGGCAATTCCTGAAGCATCCACATGGACGTGAAATTCCTTCTCCCAGTTTTGGAATATCAGAATCAGTGCTGTGATGAGTTTCTCCTTAAGTGTTTTGAATTCTTTGTCGCACTTGGGATTCCATCAGAATGTTTCATCCTTTTTCAGGAGGTTTTATAGAGGTGCAGTAATGTTGGCATATCTTCGGATGAACCTGCTATAGTGACCTATGTGTCCGAGTGTGGAGAACATATATTTAGCACTCGTAGGTGGCGGCATATTCATAATGACCAAAACTTTGGCTGGGTCCACCAATACTCCTTCTTAGCAGACTATGTGGCCCAATAGATTTCCATGTGGCACATAGAAGATACACTTTCTAATATTTAATGAGATTGGCAGCTCTCTACATCTGTCAAACATTAGCCTTAGTAGTGCTACATGTTCGTTCAGCATGCTATATATTGTCCAATCATCCATATAGACTTCTATGAACTTGTGAATGAACTCTCTAAAGGATGTTATCACAAACCTAGAGAAAATTGCAAGGGCTTTCTTTAAACCAAATGGCATCACATTGTATGTAAAAGATCCCCATTCGGTAATGAAGGTGGTTTTCCTCTTGTCGTCTTCAACAATCCTAACTTGATGGTATCCTAAAAATTCATCTGTAAATGTGTATGCTTCCTTCCCCACAATCTATTCTAGGACCTCATTAGTAAAGGGTGTTGGGAAAGGGTCATGCACACAGGCAGAGTTGAGGCTTTTGTAGTCCACACAGACTCTAATATCCTTAGTGTATTTCTTTCTTTGAATGACTATCGGGTTGACCCATTTTTCTTCTTCTACTAGAAAAATGAGACCAGCTTCTACCATTTTATCAATCTCCTTATTAACTTTCTCTTTTACTCTCGGGTTAAGATGGTATGGCCTATGTCTGACAAGATTGGATCCTAATTTTAAATCTATATTCATTTCTCCCATAACTCCTTTGATCCCTTTCAATTCTGAAAAAGTCTTTGGGAACAAATCTTCGTATTCCCACAGTAAACTCTATATTTCCTTACTGGTTTGCTCGTCCTAGTAATCACCCACCAAAGCTATTTTGGGTTTCTCTTCAGTCCCTAGGTTGAGTATTTGTAGTGTTAATGGGTGGTTTTAGGAGCTATTGGTCTATCTAGGTATGGTGTTTTGGATTTCTCTGTTCCCCTCAGTCTCTTTGATGGCTAGGTTTCTTAGTTCTTCTAATTCATCTAGGCTTTCTGAAGCTTTGCTAATCTGATAGAATTCTATGGGATTTTCGATCAAGGGCAAGTGGAGTTTAGTCTGAATTATTTGGGTATGCTTGGGACATACTACAAAGTATGATCTCTTATCATGATTGGCTATAAAAATAAGTTCTCTAATATTTTGCAGGACTAGTTCAAGCTCAGGTTACTTACTTGTAAAGGAGAAGTCTTTACAAAATTGAGCTACCATTGTTCGCCAATCATTGGTCTATCTTCTGGTTTCCTCATGTATGAACCAAGCTTTCGGGATTGGGCCTAGATACTAGGGAAATACATGAATCCAGAAGTGAGAGGGTATCTACGTAGCCTGCCACTGTTTCACGCACTATTGAATGTGTATTCTAGGGTTCGATTCTCCTTTGAACAGTTTCACAACTTGGAGATCCGTATGCATTTCTGATTCCAGCTGCTCTTTGTGCCTGAACCTATATTGGATAGCCTTCTTCACCTCATCCCAATTTCTGAGTGCAGCTTTATGTGTGGCCCACCATCTGGCAGGGGTGTTCTGAAAATCCATATCTAGTACCAAGATTCTTTGATCTTCTCCCATAGTTTCTTCCATATAGTACAAAATGTTTTCTAGATCGGAGGTGTCATTGTATACTGGGTGTCTCCTAACCTTGATCCCAATCCATCTGGTCATTCTAATAGTTTCGCATCTTCTTGAGAATCTTTCATATGAACCTTGTTGCCAAATATCAAAATCCAGTTATGAATCTTCATCTACTAACTGTATACTTCTCCAGCTTACTGATCCATCCACAGTTGGGTTTATATAATCATTTCATGTCCCAACTATTATGGTGTACAATTGGTCTAGGTCTTCTCCTTCCATATTATTTTTTGTTGTTTCTGTGTACCTGGGTCCTACATATGGGTCCAAAGGTTGAACTTCCTTGATTCCCTCAGCTTGAAAAGTCATATTGTCTTTCTTTAAGTCAATTACTACATAGTTTTCATAGGCCCAATCGATGACAAGTAGCATAGGGAAGGGGTCCTTGTCTCCCATGATCTCAATGAATTCAAAATCAACCACTGTTTTTACTCCTGCTACATCGATTTCCATGTTCTCCAGTCTTCCTATGGGAAAGATACAGTATTGGTTTTCCATTCTTAACTAAATTAGGGAATATGTTAGTCTTGGTTTTACCAAGGCTTCCCAGGTATTCTTGGGTAGAATGTTCACATCTGACCTTAGTTCCAACATGACGTCCTTAATTTCAAAGTCATCTAATTGGGCTATCATTCAAAATTATTTTCCTGATCTTACTTTTCTTCGTTGCACTCTCTGAGTACTCTTCTCAGGAAGGTTAGCTCGAATACTTGATTTTGAAGTTTCTTCATTTCCTATGACTAGATATAGTGCATTGAACAATTTCTTTGTCAGATGATCATTCCCTAGAATGTCAGAGAACAATTGAAACCAAAGGTCAATTGTGTTTTGAGGCTACTCAGGTTGTCTTGGTATGCCTACAGGGTTTCTTGGTGCAGGGGGTGAAGCAGGTACTTGTGCTACTTTAGGATATACAATTGACTAAGGGGGATCCTCTTGCATTTCACAACTAGGAATGTTCTAGATGACTTCTATGGCATCTTTAAAGAACATTTTTTTCTTTAGGGGTTCATACCTATCTCCCTTAGGTACTTCTCTCTGAACCTGAGGTAGACTATCAGCATCAACTCCTGTCATTGCTCCTCCTCGAGTAACGATATTGAGGTTGGGCCATTATCCCTTAGATATCCTCTTGATCTATGAACTGATGAGGTTAGTTCCTCTTTTCCACACCCTATCTTCCCATTTTGCAATTAGCTCTGGGCAGTCTTCGATTGTGTGTCCATTGGTTCTGCAGTGAGAGCACCATGGTTGCCTTAGATGAGGACAATCTCTAGCCAAGTGACCCGTTCATCACAATTGTAGCATCTTCTTGGTCCTTTTCCTTCATTTCTTCCTGCTATGAAGTCTCCTCCAACTCCACCTCCTCGACCTCATCCTGGTCCTTGTGGGTTCTCATTTACCCTGAATGTTGTTATGTCTAGTCTATCTGCAAGTGCATCCAACACCCTACATTGATTGGTAGTGTGCGTGGTAGATGCATAGAACTCATAGTGAACTGTGTTTGGTACCATCAAATATTTATGCATGATGCGACACTATTTTGGTCCATGGTTGTGGGTTTGGAAAATCTCACAATATTCCGTTATTGGTGTTGCTTGTCCTCCTAGGAAAGTGTGATATGGGCTGGGGTGATGGAATGGTTGGTTCATCAATACTTGTGCAAATCCTCCTGTAGGTCCTGGTGGGGTTATCATCAGGTTTTGAGGAGGTCCCATTCCTCTCATTCATGAACATTCAGTCACCAAATGACCTTCCATATAGCATCCAGTGCACCAAACTTGTGGTCGTCCTGGTCTAGGTATCGTCAACTCCTGAATATTTTATGTAAGTGTTGATATTTTCCCTTGTAGTTGCACTAAATTCTCATCTACTGGGGGTCGGTTTACTCTCAAGCTCCCAGGGTATCCTGCCATGGCTTCAATCTTCATTGATAGTTCCAAGGCGTTTGTTAATGTGGATATTCGCTATTGTGTTAGAAGAATCTGAGTTAGGGGTAGCAGTCCCTGAATGTACCAATCTCTTTAATGTTAATCATGGATTAGGGGTGCGAACCTCGAAATGGCATATTTGAACTTATGGCTGTACTCCCAAGCTGATTCTCCTTCCCTCTGCTAGATCTCACACAACTCAGACAGATCCTGTTGTTCTGACTGAGGTAGTTTGAACTTTTCTATGAAACTCGTTTGTACCTGGTCAAGTGTGAACGCTTGACCTTGCATCCTTAGCACTCCTAGTTCAATGATCTTCATGTACCGTTTGAGAGAATGATATCTCAAGGTAGTCTATAATTCGACCAACTTGTTCACATTCGGTGTCCCTCTGGATCTCCAGATGGCTTCACACAAGAACCAGTGTTGTTCAACGTCTTCATCTCCCTTACCCCAAAATTCTAGGTATCAGGCAATCGACCCTCCCGCATGGCTGGCCATTGTTGATCCTATTGTTCGTATCAGTATGAACCCTAACGTTCCTTCTTGCGATCTACCAAGGGATCCTAATATCCCCCCTATACTCGCACTTCTAGGTTTTGATTGGTTAGCTAATTGTATTGGAACAGAGTTTGCATGAGAAGGTAGTGTCAAACTTACTGCTTGTATAGAAGGAACTTGGGGTATGGGTGATTCGGGGTTGGAATCACTGACTTCGGGGAAGATTTCTTTGATCTGGGGGGTCTCGTTAGCTTCCACTGGGACGATCTCTTCGACCAAATTCCCAATCTCTCCTATTATCAAGGATGAATCTTCTCTTTCTCCTCCAAGATTCATGTCGGCTTCCTCCTCTCTTACATCCGTGCTTTCTCCTTCTCGTCCCACCTCTTGGGGACTTCTTTTTCTCCTTGCTTCTCTCTCATTTAATCTTTGAATAGCCATTTGTTCCTGTCTTCTCATCCTCTACAGTTCCTCCATCTACATTTCCTCTATTTATCCTGATCCTCCTTCTCTACTAAACTTTTCAGACTGTCTTACAGCTTTCTTGATCTTGCCACACCACCACTTCTCAACTATGGCAGCTCTTTTCAAGGCTCGCTCATCTCTTGAACCCTTTTCTTTATGTTTCCCCCCCATTTTTCAAAGAACCCTTCCCCTCTCTCATGCCATGACTCTCACCTTATCTCGCCCTACCCAAAGAGAGGGTGTTTATGTTGCCATCTCAGTTGGGGACATAATCAACATCCCTTCCTCCACTAAGAAGGATTTAATCCACAGGGGGATCTCTCTTAAAAGTCTTCCCCTTGAGACTTTCTTGAAAATTTCTTCTGCCTACGAGAAATACTGGTGGTTCTCAGCTGCAAATTCGATTATGTATCCTTTTATCGTGGTAGTAACCCAGAAATCTACGGCCCGCGTAACTGGGCAATCTAGCCTCTAGAGTGTTGCTACTTGTCGATATCCCACACATGGATCTTCATGACCTGTCCCTAGAACTATGGATCTTATTGGAGCCTCTTGATCCAGTGAAAAAATTCTTCCAGGAATTTAACCCAGAAAATCTTGTATTGGTCGCTTGATCTTTCTGAGTAAAATATCGCTTCCCGAGTAGTTCCCACCGATTTTCTCCTTAGTTCTGCTTCTTTCCATATGAAGGCATTATAGTTTCTTTCCCACCATCGCTTAATTCCATATCTATGGATCGGTAGTATCATTCTTCCTACAGGTTCCCTTTTAATACGAGTCCCGACTACAGAACCATTTTGTTGGCACAAATTTGGTCAGACCAGGGTTCTTCTCAGGTTACCAACAAAAGGCACCGTGTAGTCTAGAGCACTGGCATTTTCATCCCGTCCGAAGAGAAGAAGTCTCACCTGAAGTTCTGCTGAGACAGATAGATAGGGAAGGGTAGGGAGAAGACTAAGGAAGATCCATAGATCATTTGGAACTCACTCATGTTCTTGCGCAATCAACATTATCAGATCGGAAACATCTAAATGCAAGAACCAAACCTACTTACGTTATGAACAGCGATTAACCATAGAACTATTAGATAGAACTCATAAACCATAAATGAACAATGTAATGCATAAGTAACATACAAAGACACATCATATTTTGAAAATTTTGTTCTTCATATTAGCTTCTGGATCTTTCCTTTATTACAGACACAGAACTACATAGAGATGTTCAGTACAGACTCTGGGTTGTCTCTTACATCGAGTTTCACTAGCTAATCCCAAAACCTTGGATGACTCTGATAAACATAATAGCATCCCAATACACCAAATCAACTCCAACCAACCAACGGATTGGTTGAACAATAACAACAGCCTGATATACCGACTCGACTCCAACCAACCAATGGATTGTTTGAAAAATAACAATAGCCTGATATACCGACTCGACTCCAACCAACCAACGGATTGGTTGAACAATAACAATAGCCTGATATACTGACTTGACTCCAACCCTCTTACGATTATCTTCATCCCTATGTATAGTTGGGTTATGTATTTTTGTTCAGCTTGCTCTCTTTCTTGTTTTGTTGAAATTGTTTGTTGCTTAGTTGGTGTTGTGCTAGCTACGACAACTGCTTTATGTTATTCTTTCCTTTCATCTTCTGATGAATTTTGTGCAACTCATGCTTAATCAAAACTTGTGCAATTCTTTCCCAAAATGGAAGGGCCCAACAGCGTGTCCTAGAAAAATACCTCTGGAAGACAACAATTGGCCTCTAGGTGTGAATATCACCCAAGTTACGGAAGTAGGCCTCCAAGTGTGTCATCTAGCGTCATCTGCGAACCCAAAGTAAACGTCTGATTCACTTGACATCTACCATAGTGAAAAAGAAGACATAAATAACTACACGTCCACAAAACAAAAAATACAAGGATGTATAAAAGACTATACATATATACAAGAAGCCACCTAGGTGACCAACCTAAGAGTAGTACTTCTTAAGGTAGAGCCCATATCTAGGCTCTGCTAAAGAATATCCCTCAAAATAAACCAGAAGGTAAGTACCCTTCTTCAAGACCTCTTTAACAATGAAAGGTCCAAACCACATGGGTTTGAACTTGCCTACACCGAGGGGATATTTGTCTTGATCATAGACCAATACAAGATCTCCTTCAGAGAAAATCCGAGGGAGAACGGTCTGATCACACTGACACTTGACTCATTTCTTATGAGCCTCGTTAGCAAAGGCTGCATCAAGACATTGCTCATCGAGCTTCTCGAGATATAAAATGCGTTCCTCAAGCGGTGTAGTGTCGAGAAGTAGATCCCCTGCCAACTTTAAAGAAGGGATCTGACACTCAATGGGAAAGACTACTTCCAACTCGTATACGAGTTGAAAATGTGAAAAAATGGTGGAAGCCTTCACAAACATTTGATAGGCCAACAATGCCAATTACAACATCAAATTCCAATTTGACTTGGCCGAATTGATCGTCCATTGAAGAATAGTCGTGAGAGACTTATTCACTGTTTCAACCTGACCATTCACTTGTGGGTAATAGGGAGATGAATGTTCCTATTTGAACCCAAGATTTGATGTTAACTCAGTCATCATTTTATTCTGGAAGTGACTTCCATGCTCAGTGACAATCTCCTTCGGGATACCGAATCTTGCTACTATCTGATTGAAAATGAAAAGGGCAGCAGTTTCCCCATCATTACTAAATGTTGTCATATATTCGACCCACTTAGTGAAGTAGTCTATTGCTACAATGATATAGTGATGCCCCATTGTAGAATTCAGGTGACATGTAGTGAAATCAATCCCCCACTTGGTGAAAGGACTAACAACAATGACTGGAAACACAATATTTTATTAA
Organism: Picea sitchensis; assembly: GCA_010110895.2. NCBI lineage: Eukaryota > Viridiplantae > Streptophyta > Pinopsida > Pinales > Pinaceae > Picea > Picea sitchensis. The sequence continues at coordinate 33,914 of SNQJ01S0057765.1, forward strand.
CGAGAGCCAGAAGTATCTTGCACATAGAATATTTTGGGTTGTTTCCAACCCATATAAATGACCGCCACATGCTCCGGTGTGACAGTCGTTCAACATGATATCTTCTTCTTCATGGCTAATACATCATCAAAGAATGCAATCTACACCTTGACAATACAAAGTGTCATCAAGAATGAGATAGTTTTGTGCTTGGTGTCGTATTCGTCGATGCTCATCACGAGAAGTAGAAGTGGGGAAATTCAAAATCTGAAGATACACAAGTATATCTCCATACCAAGGGTCCGAAGATGCAATTATAAAAATATATTCATTGATAGGTGACTCTTCAGGTGTAATATCACTAGACTCGACTAGTAGCTCTGAAATTAGTTCGCCAAATAACAATGACTTTTTGGATTTCACAGAGACAAAATCCAAGTCAAACTCCTCTAGGATAACTATCCATCTACTGATCTTTCTACCAATGAACCATCATGTTAACACATATTGGAAAGGGTTGATGATGACAATGACAGTGGTCTTGGGAATTAACATATAGTGATGGAACTATTGGATAGCATGAACAGCCTCCAAAGAAAGTTTCTCAACATGAGAGTAGTTAAGTTCTAGTCCAACTAGGCCTCGAATAAGATAATAAATAACATTCTCTTTGAGTGTATTATCCTCTTGGACCAATACCATGCCGATGGTCGACTCTACAATGGCCAAATATTTGTTATAATCAGGAGTTCGGAGCAGAGGGGAAGACGTCAGGGCACATTTCAATGCTTCAAAAAAGCATTGAGCTACTTCATCCCAACAAAATGAGACCCCTTTTTTCAAAAGACGCATGAACCCTTTAGTGATTTAAGCATAATTAGTGACAAAATGCCGAAGAAAATTCACTTTCCCCTGTAATATATGAAGCTAGGGTATTGTGCACAAGGGAGGAAATTGAACCATCGCCTCAACCTTGAGAGGATCGACCATGATCCCTATTTTCGACACAATGAAACCTAATAAACAACCTGACGTGACACAAAAACTTCACTTGTTAGGATTCAAGTGAATCTGATAGTAGTGACATCGCTCAAACATTAGTCATAAATGGGTGGGATGATCAAATCTCTTGCAAGAACGTGATTCTAAATCTTCAAGGTACGCCTTGACTATGTGTTTGAGGTTGTGAAAAGAGAATGACATGGCCCACTGAAAGGTAGCTCCAACATTCTTCAGGCCAAAAGGTATCTTTCGATATGAAAAGGTACCCCAAGGACAAATAAAATTCATTTTATGTTGGTCCTCAAGTTTGATATGAATTTGATTATATCCCAAAAAATTGTCCATAAAATAAAAGACTTCTCAACCCACACACTCATCGACAATCTGGTCAATAAGTGAGGTTGGAAAATTATCTTTCGGGCAAGCTTTGTTCAAATCATGGAAATCCATACAAACATGAATCGTGCCCTATTTCTTGTTGACATGAACCAGGTTTGATACCCATTATGTCAGTTGTATGGGGTAGATAAAACAATCTTTTGGCAATTTCTCTACTTCTTCCTTTACCGCCACGTCTTTTCGAGGATTGACCGGATGAATCTTTTGTTGAACCGGTTTGACATCAGGATAAGTTGTGATTTCATGTTCAACAATTTGTGGGTTGATGGTTGGCATATTCTCATAAGACCAGGAAAAAACATCATGGAACTCATTGAACAACTCATTGTAAATTTGAATCTCTTAAGGGGAGCAATCTACTCAGACAAAAACATTATCCACGATGCCAGGGGTTCTAGAGATATCGATAGGATTCGTTGCAGAAATGCTTGCCATGTTTCCCTTGGTGTAGACTTTGTGCGTAGACAAAGGTTTGATAGGACAAGGGATATATCCATTCATGGTCAAAAAAAATTCTCCCACCTCTATTCTCCTAAGCTCAGGAAGAAAATACGATCTATGATGTAGATCATCCCAAGGTCTGTCATGACTAGTCGTTGCCTCGAAAATCACCTCGTCAGAGGGAAATACTAATTCTAAAGGATCATGAGTGGTGAGAGAATCCTGAGCCCAAATAGGCTCGAGAACTGGATCTAGCTCCTGTGGAGGACCCGGATCGGGGTTGGCCAAGGCTTGTTGGAAAATGTTGTACACAAACTGAACAGTGGATAAGGGCATGGCCATGCAAAGATTCCCTATCCCTTCCATCGAAGTCGATGGGGAAGGTAAATTCCATGGGTTGTGAAATTAGCTCATTTTAAAAGACAACACTTAAAAATTGTAGGCTTCAGCTAGTCGAGAACAGCCAAAATAGACCTTACATCATTGGAAGGTGGCGGATAATCAAAATTTCCCATCAACAACGGAAATAATATGACACCTAAGTTTACAGTGTCAGGATACAGGTTATCAATCATCGGGACCATGGAAGCCCCCGATGAAGGTTTAGGATGAGAGAAGGACAATTGGTCGGTGGTTATAATCTGGCCCTTGTGCGAAAAGAATAAGACCCAAAAAAAAGTGGCTACAACCGCATGCATTGCGTAAGTCCAAATCTGTCCTAACATAAGATTGTAGTCGAGAGGCTCATCGACTACTTCAACCTTGACACACATAGTTTTACCATCTAACTAGACGGGAAAAGAAGGAATTATACCATGAGGTTTGAACGACCGGCCATCAAAATCTGTAAGCAATATAGGCAATGGAGACAACTCAAGCTGGCCAATGGCCTTCCAACATGCCAATGACATCACGCAAGTCAAGGCACCCTCATCAACCATCATATGAAAAATGTTCTGTGTTAATGATTTCATGGTGTATTCCACTACTATTTGAAAGGCATTGTGGTGAGGAAGACGAGGTTTAAGGTCGGTTGGATTGAAAATGATCATTCCTGGGTTACTAGTCTCTGTCGATCCCAAGGCGGACAATAGATATTTTCTCTATGAGGGGAAACTATGGAAAACCTCTAGAGCAAACATTGCACAAGGGGTCTATGCCAGATCCTCCATGATGGAGTAGTTCTGAGCAGCCCTCACATTTGGGTTATGGGAAGCCTTCTTAAACACACCTTTAGGGATGTGATTCATTGTCTCACCCACTATCTTCTCAATTTCAAGAGAAGTCAATGGGTTAGTGGCCTCCTTACCTTTCTCAACAGATTTTGGTGTTTTGTAGTCATGAGTTTTGGTCAATAAATGAGCATCGGCATTCATCATGTAAATGTTCATGGCTAAGTTGTTAGGAGTATGCGTGGGGGGTCCCTAACTACCCCCAGCCATGCTCGTGGATGTAGAATCCTGAGCTATATTTTACCCTTGTGGAAAAGGTTTTGTCAACACAACAGGTTGTTATTATGCTAGTATCTTATGGGCTTTCAAAAGTCAAGGGAACAGGTGAGTTAAGTGGTCTTCCATGCAAATCTTACATATATACTTCACCTTCCTCCTCTCAGTTTTTCCCTCGCATGCATTGTTAGTAACATTTTTATCCCCTTTACCCTTCTTGTTTCTATGTTTCTTCTTTCCCTTAGTCTGTTGCTTGGCCTTGGGATTTGTTGACTGCACACTATGTACATCCGACGTCTGGGTTGCGGGGGCATTCAAACTATAATTCTAGTTGGCCATGGCCTGTTGATCGATAATTATTGTAATTGATTTGACAATAGATCGATGGACTTTCTTTGTGTTGATCCCACTATGCCATCAACATGGGGCCCATACTTTTGTTTGGCCTTATCGAGAGTTGATCATGGCACATTAGGTAAGATCTTGTAGAGCATGACAAACTGAGAGTAAATCAGTTCTAGCTGTCAGGCTCTCATAATAGCCTCTTCCTCATAAAACACCCCAGACATTGCCAGATCTTTGGACACGCAAGGAACCAAAGACTTCAAGAACCACTCAAGAAAGAATGCAGGAGGGGCATTGACCTTAATCAAACTCTTTCTATGCCACCGCTCTCGAATATGATCCAAGATATGGTTATCCTTGGTCTTCTTAAATTTGGCCAACAATTCGATGTTGGCATTGTATCTCATTGGAAACTAGAAATGGTTCAATAAAACCATCTCCATGTCATTAAAGTAAGAGTAATTCGAGTTGTCAAGCTCGATATACCACTTCACTACACCCCCATAAGAGTGCATTGAAAAAGGGGCAACTAAACAGAGTAATCTTTCAACGAGTTTGATGAGCACCACAAGTGAAAGGTAGTCACATGATCACCTATATCTTCGCCAGGATTTCCCTCAAACTTTGGAATATTCGAAGGTAACTTAGTCGGCATAGGGGTCCAACACATACCGTGACAGATCGAGTCATTTAAAAATATCGATAAGTTTGGCAAATGCAAGGTTGTCAGAAAGTGTAGTTTTGGTTGTAGACTATTTACAAGAAAAGAGGGACCTAGATTTTGACTCACACCAAGTTTCCAGGAAAACTTGGGTTGTTGGCTAGTGTTTTGGTAGAAACTGTGGCCTTGACCAACAAAAGGAATTTTTTTTTATTGTTGCATCATCGATTGACTCCCAAAATTGGACGACATAGCCTGCGTAGGGATTCCTCCCTGTGCTATGTGCCAAGGAGCTTGGTTGGGGATGCCCCTAGATGATCCTCTCAACATAGCTACAAAACATTACTTGGGGTTCCATTGAATGTGGAAGGGTTTCCCCCGACCAGCATCCCTTGCAAGGGAAACAAGCCCTACCAAGGATTCCAAAGACCTTGTGTGGAGTATACTCCAGTCGTCGTTCCTTGTGAAGGAATGGTACCTTGCATGGGGTTTTGTTGACCAAAATTGGGGTTTCCCCCAGTCGAGAAAGAAGCTGAAGAAAAAACATTGTTACCAAATGCACCAAACAAAGAGAAAGACATAAATACCACCTGTGTCGTGTAGGATAAAGGCCCCAAACTGGCTCCACTGAAAAAGCTATAATTAGCATTAGGCCTGATTGGCTGTTGAAAAGCTCCACCAAGAAAAGGGGAAGGAGGAGGTATATGACCCCCACCGTCAGGAATAGCATTGAAAGGGGTGATAAAGCCCTCGACTAATCCTTTAAAAGTAGCGTTAGAGCTCCCTACCCCTAGAACCATGGTCTGTAAAGTAGAATAAGTAAGAACACAAATCGAATCAAAATAGGGAGTCCCATATGAGAAGGGAGCATCTGTCTCTTTTTGAGTGAAAAAAAAATTGGTCAAAGCTGTCAGAGGGATTGGACCATTACCCGAAGTCATGGGTGTCAGGACATCCATGGTCCTAACACGTGAAGGTGGGGGAGGAGGTACAATTCCCCCTCCATTGGTAGCCATAACCGGAGTACGCAGACTCCCTAACGAAGTATAAATATTTTCTTCCATCGTCGCTCTCCAAATAAACTGGCATTCAAAATATGTCACCTCGAGAGGGACAACCTAGATTAGAAGCGGTGCCAAAAAGTCATTGATTGAAGGATTTGTTGGCTTGAAACCTTCGGCCTCAAGGTCAGAAATGATAGATTCATCTAGAGCCTAAGATTCTCCTCTCAGAGTAGGCTTGGGTATAGTCTCCTATGGCCAATTTTCTTCAAACGATCCTTCTTGATCAATTCTTCACCTCATCAGTGGCGAAGGTGGCTCCAAAGTAACCAGTGACAGGCCCTGAAGCCTTTGCGACTGAAGGATTTGTTCATCTTCCACTTTGTGAAATGAGAAACTAACATAGTAAGGTTTGACTAGCGTGGAACATGGATCACACACTAAAAGTTTCCTAAAGATAAATCAAGTAGTCAGCTAACTAGTGGGAAGGAAAGTTACGTGAATCGAAACTAGAGAAACTAACCAGTGTACATGCAACTTGAACACGGAAGCACCCTCCAGGTATACTCTATGAAGTGTGATCAAGAATCCACCCTATTTACTATGGTATACCCCTACAGTCACTTGTGTAAGTCCGTAAAAAATAGGTAACTAAGTTTCCATCTCACAGTTAGTCACCAGGTGGGTACAGTCGACAATCGGGTTGATCGTAATGAGCAGGATAAAAAGTCTAAAGCCCTTCAAGGTTGCCAAAATAAATTGGTCCTGAAGACAACTGAGGATATTGATCAGATTTGAGGTCCATGAAACTCTGTAGGAAAATGCAATCAATATTTTTCCCAAGAAATACCCTCAATATAAAATCCCCACTACGTTTGGTCCGACTTTGGAGGGGTTATCTCCTCTACCTTTCCTCACACGACCTCATGTTTATCCCCTGTGTTAGAGGGGGGTCTTGACTAAGTCTTACGACATTGGACTTTATGTTTGCACCCAATTCGTCACTTGGTGAGCAAATAAAGGGTTCTTACATGCCCAGTTGGGCCTTGCTAGGCATGACAGCTGTAAAGAAAAAAGTTAGAAAGAAAAACAACTAAAACTATGAGCATATGAAAAATAAATAACAAATACAACAAGACTCATATCACCAATATTTTGAGCTGGTCTATTGATGAAATCCAGAACACAATGAAGAAAGGGAACTATGGTTCCTTCTTCCTCCAAAGGAAGGCTCTTGAGGCCCTCACAACTTGCTCTCCTTACAATGAAAAAGATGAAAGTGATGGTGAAAGAACTCCAAGCATATCCACTCAAGAGAGGGGTGGATAGCTCAATGAAATGGCGCTAATTATGTTCTTGCCAAAGAATGAGTCCTTAGCAATCTTAGCAGCATAACAATACAGAGAATTCCTTGAGAAAATGATGGTTCTTCATGGGTTTTTATAGCATGGCATTAGGTGATAATGTAACCTCTTTGGAGTGTGAAAAGGGGCTCTTTAGGGCTCAATTAGGTCTTTGACCAGCCTACCATATGGATTCAGCTCAGATTTGATGTCAAATCGGCTTGGGAGCTGATCCATTAGTGGTTGGGAGGCCGACCAATTTCAATAAATGCACCGTTTAGCAGGTGCGCGGGTTTTTCGCCCCACAGTCGTGCATCGTGCGCGTATGCACACATTGTACGTTGTTGTTTCGCGAATATGCGCACGCACCCAGATTCTATAAAGCGCCCTTCAATTTTTGGTTACTTTGTATAGTTTTTGACCCTTTTGCAATGCTTTGGATTTAATCCTGTGCCATGAATGACTATCATTTCTGTTTTGACGATGCAAATTTCTTGTCGCCATGTGTGGACGAAATTTCAGTGATAACAGATGCCCCCTGATGGATGAGGTTAGGAGCATACGTATAGACGAAATCCATCAATGTTTCTTTTACTAAGAATGGTGTTGTAAGGAAGAGCAATAGTGGGACCGTGTAGAGCAATCCTTTGGCGAAGAAAGGAACCAATAGAACCCGACCTTCCA
>SNQJ01S0057766.1:34170-57457 GCA_010110895.2 Picea sitchensis
TATTTTTTAATATTTTAGAACATTAAAATAAAATCGATATTTTATTATTTATGTATCTCATCTTAATTAATAATATATAATTAAACTTAGTTATAATAATTATTATTATTAAAAAAATATATCATGTTTTTAAGTTAAAATAATAAATTTTAACTTTTAAAAAGAAAAATATTAAAAAAATTAACATTAAAAAAAAAAATCGAAAAACAATATGTGAAATGTGAAAGAAAGATACCTTATAATTAAAAAAATTCAAAATGTCCAAAAATACCTCTTAAGAAAGGGTGATTATGGAGAACTATTTTTACTAATGGGTATGAATAACCACTCATTTATAAAAAACTAAAACTTTGAAATATTCTTCTTAAGTAGATAACTTGATATCTCAAATTATTTTATAGTTTTTGTATTATTTAAATGTTAAATAAGTGTGTGATTAGTAATGTAAGATGGACTATCTCATGGAAACTTCATTATAAATGGAGTGTATTTAATAAGGAAATTAAGTCAAAATTATAATTTAACTTTTTAATTTGTAATCTAACTTTTTGTTGAAATATGAAACATTATATTTGGAATTTTGAAAAATTAAAATAATTAAAATATTTAAAGTTAAAAAAAAACATTTTGCCTTCTCATATACTTATATACTTATTGTTATATATGATAAATGCCCCCGACCAAAATAATAAAAATTAATGTACCTAAATATTATCTATTTTACACATCAATATTAAAATTAACTTGATATCATTAGCTGTGAAAATAAATGAAACTTCATATTGTTGTGATATATTTAGAAATGAATCTCGATGGTTTTTATTTAGGTTCTATCGTGAGTGGATTCACTTTTGGAAGGATCGTCGTATCTTGTTTGTTATTTATTCGATAATAAAAAGGGATCCTCGCGAATAATATTAAGCTTGATGCACAAGAGAGAAACTTAGACCATAGACTTGAGAAATTATTTGTGGATTTTTTTAATGTTATTGTTAAACTCAGATTGGACTAAAATTAAATTTATGAAGTTTCCCCTAAAATCATCTATTAAATTATTTTTATCTTTACCGTTATTAATATATGAAAAATGTCATTGATCTATTTTCATATTCAAGAATACTTTAGGTGTCTAAATCTAAGGTTAACAACAACATCATATTGCAAGTTTTATCAGTTCCTGTCACGAGGGACTATAGCTTTTACTTTGAAGTCAACTATCATTAACTACCTATTAGTTGGTAAGTTTTGGTATATTAGTTGGTATGTTTTTTACATATTTTCCAATTAGTTTAATTTGTAGGTTTTTCAAGAAGTTTTCCAATATCATTTATTAATCTTTTTATTTTCAAATTAAAAAATAGTTTTTTCTGAATTTCGAAAAATTATATTTATGTTTTTTTATTGGTCCATAACATATTGACATAATATATTGATGAGACTAAATAATTTTGGTGGAAGAAAACATTATTTCCTTATTTATTGAACTTTAAAATTGATTTAAAAAATCAATAAAACTAAATTACATCATTTGTTAAAGTGATGGTTGAAATGGTTTTCCTTTCATTGTCATTGCACTACAATTGAGCATGTCACTACACTGATCAATGCAGTTGATGCTCTGGGTGTCTACTCCTCATCGCCTCTAAAGCTAAAAGGTGCATGTTTGCTCCTCACTGCCTTGAAAAGCAAAGTGCACCCCTCCACTCCTCACCGCCTCACCCCCTCGAAAGCCAACCAAGCCCAATCACTGATTGAACGTGAAACCCTATTCATTTAGGAAAATGGACCGGAAAGCAACTTCACCAATCCAAATGATAAGGAAAAGAAAAAGACTACCTACCTTCCTTTTCTAATTGAATCGTGGAGCACATAGATGAATCTCTTCTTGGCCTACATGCAAATGTGCGATCAAGCGAGTCAGTCGAAAGCAAGCTTGACGAAGATTCATTTTTTCCATCACATAGTGAAATCAAGGTCGAGTTCGTGGTTTTCTAAAGGGGAGGGAATTATTCTTTGATACGAGCTTCTACAGGTACTAAGAAGCTAAGAAGCACTTTTATCTTCTGCAAAACAAGTGATATTCTTGACTACTTTAGTTGCCTTTCTATTTTAGTCAAATTCACACAATTATTTTTTTTAAAGCATCCACACATATTTCGTACTGTGGTAGCATAATTAATTATGTAATTCAGTGGATAATTGATGATTGAATTAATTGTGCTTACCTATTTACCTTAGGTAGTGTTGGTTTGATAGTTACAACCATAAAGATTCAAGGCCTCACCTATAGCCGATAAAGGAGAGGAACAAATAATGTATTGGGTGTCTATCATAATCATCTGACTGGACGCTGTAAGGACAAAAGATGGTCCAAATATACTCTTGAGAGCCTCAAAATACCAAGAGTATGATTTTAGATCGTGAAACACTGCCCAAAACCCACGTAAAAAACATATATTATTTCCTAGTCACAATGTCTCGTCTGAATGGATGTTGCAAGGACAAAAGATGGTCCAAATATACTTTTAATAGCCTCGAAAGACTAGGAGGTTTCTTTTAGATTGTGAAACACTTCCCAAAACCCATGTAAAAAACATATATTATTGCATAGCCACAATATCTCCTAATCAATCCCCAGTAAAAGAAAGTTTTCATTTCAATTTCAAGGTTGATTGTAGTATCAAGAATCCCATCAAATACTTTGTTCTTCTGAGATCAATGAAAATAATAGCTTGGCTAGGTAGTAATGATGCAAACACTCATTGATGCAACTAAAGGAAACCAGTCTAAGAATCCTACCTTTTGCATGGTTACAAAATTCTCTTATTTGTTGTTATATTGATCTGTAGCTAGTGGTACTCCATATAACTTTCAACTTGTAGCAAGTTACGGGAGGGAAAGAATTGGTAGCACAATAATTATGGTCGACTCTCGTGGGTAGCTTCAATGGCGGATAAGCATGCAATCGTCCTCGTAGATGGCCATGGCACCTACCCACAAATACCTTTCTTTTTTAGTGACATGTGTTTAAATTGTGTTATGTGTTATGTTTTTAACATTGGTATAAAAGTCTTTTATTTTTTTTCTTCTTTTTGTTTAAAGCTTTTATAACTTCTAACATATTATAACTTTCAACCTCAATGGAATATCTATCAAGGATGGAGTTGCAGATCTTACCATGTATTGTCAAGGTAATCTGGTTTCTAAAGCCTCAACATTTCCTTCGGGTATCAAGGATCTGGCAAATTATGTACATTCTAAGGGTATCAAGCTTGGAATATATTTTGGTGTTTGGTGAGTGTATATGAATGCTAGATCGATCAAAACCATAGGCATTGTTTCATCTATAATCTATTTCTTTCTGGTTTTACCTGTGCATATTGATTTTAATTTTTATTAATTTAGTATATTTGGCCAGATACTATAGATGCAGTAAAACCATGTCAGGTTCCACTGGACACGAGGAACAATATGCTCAAACATTTGCTTCATGGGTAACCTATTATCAATACATTTTCTCATCTTCTTGATAGATTTTTGTTGAATCATGCCATCGTTGCAATACTAAAAATTGTCTCGGTATTTCATGGATGATGGTTTTGGGAATATACTATCTGAAATATGAGAATTACTGCTATAATGGTGGAAAAAATCCATAGGATATATATATGCTATATGTTTTATATTTGATTACCCAACATCCCATACGTGGGTCTAGACTTTTGTATTGATCTTGTATGAAAATAATACAAGTACTCAAAAATGAATGAAGCTCTTAGCAAGGCAAGCCACCATATATTCTATTCACTAGGTGGGTGACTAGTAAGATGCATTTGTAAACAATATCTCTTTAATCAAAGAAGCAATGTTTTGACTGTGAAGGATCTTGTGTTTTGATTCTGTAGGGGTGACCAAAATCCTAGAACTTGGATACCCAAGATTGCAAATAGTCAGAGAGCTACATGAGACATTGAAGACAAATGGGAAAGGTAATGGACTGGTTCAGAGGTAGGGTATATTGTCTTTTAAAGGTTGAAATTGAACAATATATATTGATGTGTAAAAGTTGATTTTAAAAAACTACATTTACAACTAAGAATAATAACTTTAATAATTCTTAGTAAAGTTATTATTAATTTATTTTTTAATATAAAAAACTTTGTGATAATTTGCTCTAAGAATAATAATTTAGAGCAGTTAGAAGTGTTACTTTGCCATTGATTAATATAGATTCCTTTAAGTGTTAAAACTACTTCACAATAGATAAATCTTAATATCTATAAGTTCATTTTAATATCTTTATGAGTATAAATTCACATTATCACATTAAGGTCAAATTTGTTAAAATAGGTCAAATCATTATAATAATAAACCATAATTTTTTAAGTCTTAATTTCAAATATATTGAAACAAAATGATTTTAAAAACAATGAAATGTAATCCTTAAAGCTTTGCATCCATATACCTTTTTTATTAAACATTAATTACCCGAAAATATATTATAGTGAAATTGAATCTATGACAATTAAAGACGGATCATAATGTATAATTATGAATGTCTGGAGGAGGAGTATGTGCTGCATGAATTCTAGGGAAGATGGTAATGTAAAATAAAAATAGCTAATACACGTTACGAGGTAATGCACAAGCTACATGGAGTGTACCATAATACCGTTACAAGCCGCAAGTATACTCTTGACAATTGCCAAACGTCACTTTGCACTCTGACCAAGACTAGAAGGTTCAAGCTTCAACCAAATTCTTCAAAGAATGCTAAAAGGCCACTGTCCTGGTTGCCATAACAAGGTTTCATAATTCTGGAATAAGCAATCAACAAAGCCTCCTTATAGATGTGGGTTTGAAACTGGTTTCAAGTTCAACCTGCAGCCTACTAAATGTATTAGGGATCTCCCACCACTGAGCTTAGTGAAAATCTTTAATCAACCAAGTCATTGGGAAGGCATCTAGATAACTCATTCAGGTCAATGATCCTAAATTCTACTCCGGGAGGAGTTGGTGACATTATTATTAAGGAAAATAAGATAATTACATCCTTAAATAATTGATCTATGGTTATAAGAGTTGGTAAGTGGTGTGGCTCCCCCCAAAACAACCCATTTTATCTAAAATGGGCTCCCCCCCTGTTCCAAAATTTTATACAAGGCATTATTTTTTTTACTTCATTGAGAAGATATGAGCAAGGAGAAAAGTTTTCTATCACTCATGTAGTCTATGAATCTTCATGAGTCGCAACCTAGTGAGCTTGAAGTTATAAAGAATGCCCATGTCAAAGCACTCTTCAACCATTCTACCCAAAATTATTCGTTCTTTCCCCCTATTGTAGAAACCTGAACCTCATTTTACTTAGCCAACGTGATGAATCTCACTCTCGCACTTATTGGCCTAAGTCATGATGGATATAGAACAAATATCAAACTATCTTACATTCCATAAGAAACCTTTCTGATGTTCTCATTGGAAAGGGGTGTGCAAGAATGGTCTTCGTCGGAGTATTTTTCTCCATGCACCTCCCAGAACTCCAGCCCTCGCGCTCTAATATCCTGAGCACACAAAGTTTACATCACACATGGAAGTCCATAGATGAACAGACCCGAACCCAACATATGCTTGGCACCGCTGAGTCAACATGATTTATGTGATTGTGACCTTCCCTATGTGGCATATTAGGATTGGCCTTTTCCCCCACCTTCAGATTTTTAAACAACATATATTTTCCCTATTCTCATGACCCTTTACTTCCTAGGGTATCGAAGGAATATTCCTTCCATACCATCTCTGTCAAAATCCAAATGGTTCCTCATCCTATTGAACTCCTAAAATTTAACTTTGACGGTGTCAATTCAAGTCTTGCAAACATTTACGTTCGACGCGCCTTCTGAGAAAAAGGGAATTTTCTCTCGATGCTTTGTCTTCAAAGTTTGATTGAAACCTTACATCAATGACCTTCGACGACACAACTCCAATGGGTCCCACCTTCCCAACGACACTGAACTCACATCAAGTTGGCACACCCTTCCAGATAAATAGGGAATATGGCATCGATACCCCTCCTGTCGGAGCTCAAATTGATCTGCAAGCTTTCCCACTCCGACTCCACGACTTCAATGATTGTATTTTCAAATCTTCGCCACTCGCTAGCTCCGATACACGAACATGGGAAATGGTCCCTCTTAATTAGCATTAATGGAAGAGATTGAGGCCATATTTAGAAATGATTCTTGTACATAGGAAAGTTATGGTGCATTTACATGCATTTTAATGAATTTTAATGGCTCTAAACATTCTTTTACGACTTATTTTCCTCCATAAGTTTGCAAAACATCCATTCTTCTTTTATGTATGTTGAGTGTTACTATGTGGCCATTATATCTGCTTAATTATAGGTAGAATGTTTTTCTTTGAGACACTTTTCCTTTGCATAGTTAACATGTTAATTTCAAGGTGTTAATTCTCATTTTCATCTGGTGATTGCAGAACTAACCAACAATTAATCATGGAAATCCAGAACCCTGAAAGACTAAAGGGCTCTGTTTATTTCCCATCAACCTCTGCACCTAAAACGTTGTCTTTCCCAGTTGAGGTCTTGGTGACAAATATTACTCACCACACTGGTGAAGACCATTGTCCCGTATATGAAGAGATCTAAAAAAATTTCAATTTTGGATATTTTCCTGCAGAAGACGAGAACATAGGAATATACCAGAACATCAGAAAGAGAAGCATCCATCTGCTCACTTCTCGGTTGATACTATTTCCCTATAATGAGGAAACACATTGGTGCTTCAAGCAATTCGATGTAAACACCGCAACCATCATGAGAAAACAAGGGTTGTGCATGGAATCATTAAGGCTTGAACACATTGGTTTGAGATACCATCTACCCACTCCCACATGTGCTCTCAATGAGTATTTCCTAAAAGGTTTCACCCAAGGTAACAAAGGACCGGTAAAGCTAATGACACATTGGTGGCTGATGACGATGATACCCTCAAGCAAGGCTAGAAGTTGGTTCCCACCCACAGGCTCAAGACACCTTACAAAATGTTGGTAGGCATGCTATGTCAGCTTTATGGAGAGGAGAAAAGCACACATTTCCAAATTGATTGGTTGTCTCTGGCACATACCACCGTCAAAACAGGACAAGTGTTCAATTGGGTGAACATCTTGGCTTTCAACATCTGTCTGCACATGAATAATTTCCCAGGTATGAAAAAACCTTGTTTTTATATGTCATCCTACTTGATTGATGCCATTAGCTCCTTTGTGCAATTTATCGACCTTGGGTGGAACTGGGACCAAAACCAACCCCCTATTCATTTGTATTGCTCTAAGCTCTGGAGCATGAATTATAAGATATTTTTTTATGACATTTGCAACCTTTTCCTTGCCCCTCTACACTCTATTCTTTTTTGTTTCCCAAGACATATGATTTCCTTTGAAGCTAGGACTAGGATGAAAGGGGTAGTCGATTGGTTCCTATGTAAATAACATTCATACATTAGGGTGTACGACACCACTGGATACCCACACCTTTTACCCTAATTTGTGCGAGACCGTCTATTGATTAGAGAGATTTCTTACCAAACCATGGGGTCACTTCACTACTCCTGATTAGTAGCAAAAAGATCTGGCCTGTTTTTCTAATCCACATAGGGAATTACACAATTTCCAACAGTCCTCATGCAAGAAAAGAGGCAGAAACCCTATAGAAGTTGCACCTATACCTAGGAGAGCCCAAAGGCCATGACCCACATCATCTTGAAGTCAACCACACCAAATATATTCGGCTTACCCACTCTAACATCCATGTGGTTTATTTTGAAGAGGACAAGTTTAAAGGTATCCTCTCTTATGACAAAGTCTTGCAGAAACTACCCCATGATACTGCCAAGAGGGAACTTGAACACGAACAAGAGGAAATGAAGAGAGCAACCATTGACAAATTCCATAGTTTTCTTCAATAGGAACAAGTCGACAATAACATCAAAGCGCAAGAAAATGATAGAAAAGAGGAAAAGTTAGAACAAAAGAGACTCCAAGCCGAGGAGGAGTATCAAAGAAGACAAGTTGAGGAGGAAAACATCAGAAGGGATAATGAACACAAGGAATAATAGGTTTCACTTCAAAAGAAGAAACTTGAAGAGGCTAATGAAAAGAAATTAACGGATGAGGCAGAAGCTAAAAGACTGGCTGATGAGGGAGAGACCAAGAGATTGGTCAATGAGGCCAAGGAAAAATGGGAAGTGGAAGAAGCCAAAGCTAAGAATAAGGTAGATGAGCTATTGGAACAACAACAATTGTAGAATTTGAGTCAGACCCCAAGTACTCTATCAACGCCCAATCTAGGCATTGTGAACATGCCACCTTAGGACTACACTCCCCTCAATGTTATTCCAGGGGATTCTTCTTTTTCCTCTCAGGCCTTGAATTTTTAGGGCGTTGTAGTAGCCATTGGACATTACTATTATGATAATAAAATGAGGATTATTGAAAGGATATCAAATAAAAGGAAAATACGAGAAGAAACCATATCCAAGTCATTTGCAGGGAGAATAGTAGAATGGAAGGTAGGACCTGATCTTGAAGTAAATGTTGTTCAGGAAGCCTCTGCACTCCATGCTTTTGCAGGACTAAATACCTCCTCGATCCTCGAAGTGACCAGTTCCATAAACAATTCCAAAACCAAGGTTATAGAGTTGGAGACATAGTTAAGAGATGTGAAAGACATGATTACTTATGAGTTCGAGAAAGCTGCAAGAGCAATTGACACTCTCAATAAAAAAAATCTGAACAGAGATCTAATAGCACAATGAGATCAGATGAATGTTGAGTTTGAGAGAAGGATGAAAATACAATGGGACACCCATGGAAAAGAATTGGAAGCAAAAATATGGATGATCAAGATGACCCTAGAGGAGAATAGGGCATCAACACTTACCGTGGAAGTTATCAAAGTAAAAGCATTGGATATAAGCGAGGAACTTGTGGCAGAGAAGAAAGAACTCCTTCATATGCTCAGTAACATACAGGCTGATCAAGAAGAAAAACTCAGGCTTCAAAGTAAATTGGTAGAAAGTCAAGGAAGGTATCAAGAAGAAAATAAGGCCTTAGAGAAGATGCTCGGATGACAATATATGTCCGAGACTCCCCCTACAACATTGCCATTATATTCTAAGAAAGAAAAGATTAGATGTCACATGTTATTTGACACTTGCAAAACCATCTTCAAGAATATACATGTCACCCAAAAGGTTGCAACTGACACTTGCATGAGCTTGTGGAGTAGTTCAAACGACCTCATGGAAGAAGCCATAATGCGGCCAATGCTCTCCATCGATGAAACAATACTTGCTGCCACAAGAATTGCTAAGGTGGAGAAACACAAGAAATCAGCCAAACGACCATTCAAAGTCTGATTTAATTTGAGAAGGAATCTATTGAAGAACACTTATTAAGACCCACCCAACTCATCGACAAAATCCAACAGTTTGTCAAAAGCACAACAAATAAGTTATATCAAGAAGTGTCCACCAAAGTTTACAAGGAAGCATTGATCATGGAAAAATTGCAATCAGGAAAGATTGAGGAGATAATGAATGATTATTCCCTCTAGGAATAATATCAGGATCAAATGCAGGGACAGAGCTGCTCATGATTACAAATTCCATAACGTACCCAGATGTCACCTTCCTTTGCTATTGTAATCACATTTTCTTATTTGGAATGTGAAGAGTCGTTTTTGTAAAACGACCCTAGGTTCATAATTGAAATATTATAATGTAAACAATCACTCCTCATTATAAAAGGGAGGATTGTCCATAAGAAAGGGGTTTTTGGTTTCCGGATGTAGAAGGACAATATTTTTACTGCATGTGAATTTGAACCTGAAGAAATTTTTGAAGATTGTGGTGTTAATGTGTATGAAAGTGACTATTCAATTTATGCATGTTTAATCATGTAGTATGTGGATGTTGGTTTATGAATTACTTCTGAATTGATGTTCTCATGTTTACAATTACCATGATTTTCGAATTGAGTACAACAATGGTGTGATGCAGTTAATTAATCAATTATTTGGTCCTAACTCATTATGTTGTTAAACATTCATGTTACTTGTATATATGAATTTCTTCCCCACAAGTAATACAAATATTTCACTGTACTCATCATTTTAGTTTGTTCATGATCAAGATAGGATACTATAGAATAGAATATAACAAAAATTGTATCTTAGGACTATAATTATTCATCTTAGCTTAGAAGTAGTTAGTTAGGATTTTCATTTTTTAATTCATCTGAGAACCTTCGGTTCTCATATTCATATTTAGTTAGCATATAAATTAAATTGGTAACCAGGCCAAAATCTGGTTAAAAACACTATCCCAAATGAGAGTGGTTCTAATTGGGACCTGTCATCAAGAATTTTCTCTTATTTGATTGAACGGGTTATTTCGACCCGTCAAGAGAAATGGCACTAGATGAAGGGCCATAGAAATGAATGGCTAAATATAGAAGCTCAAACCCTTCATGTTCTGTTCCATAATTAAACACTTCCTTGTTAATTGATTCCCATCAAATTCACTCTTAGCATACTTTCCTTCCTTCGGAGTACGTTGTGAACACGCCAGCTCAGGTCATCACTCACCACGCTTTCGCTCATCCCGAATCTGCCTTTTCTTCTCCACAACCTCATATCCTGACCATCTTAGAGATTGATACTATAGTTAAACACTCTACTGAATGTACAAATTGTACCCTAATTAGAAAAATAAGCAGGCAGATCAGACAACTTCCCCTAAACTATTTGCTTCCTCAAAACTAGGAAGAACTCTACATTACATGTCTTTTCTTCACTAATACATACTCTCATCATGAAAACCCTTCGTTTGGAACCCCATAGTATCACGTGCCTAAAGACTCATCTGATTTTCCTGAGACTTCTGACTTTGGCCTTGAATACTATATGTTAGTTGGTGGAGCAAGAGGTAGACCCCCTTTCCCTATTGAATCACCACTTTACACTCCAAGAAATGAGTTGGAGGAAAACTATGAAGAATAATATGAATCTGAGAGTGAACATGACCATAACCCACATCAAATTATCATTTATCAATCCCCAAACATGGTTGGATGTAATGTGAACTAGAATCTACCTCCTTACTATCCCTAGTTGTTTTTTGATGCAGTCGTTGTACCCGATGTTTAACATGAAATTCCCAAACATCCTAAGAAGTTCCTACCAAAATTCAACCCCGACAAAAAAGATTTAGCTAAAAACCACATGAAGAAATTCCTTCTAGATATTATGTTACAGTGCATTCTGTATAAATATGTCATCTATCATTTGTTTGCCCTTTTGTTTGAAGAGAGAGCCTTGAAATGGTACTTATCTTTAGATGAAGCCTCCATTACCAATTGGATGATGTTTAAAACCATTTTTCTCATGAAGTTTAGGGAAAATAAAACACTAGCCACTCAGGTTTTAGAACTCTCAAGGGTCAAAATGGATTCAAAAGAATTGTTAACTGATTATAACCAACGTTTCCTCACACCAGTAAAACAAATTCCACGTGCCTTTAAACATGTTGAATATGTTACTATTGAATTCTACACCTCAGGTTTACCTATGTCCATGGCCATGTATGTCAAAAATGATGAGAAAGGCACTCATGAGGAAGCTATTCAGGAGCCCCTTAAGTTTGAAAAGAATATGATGAGTTTAAAATGGAATTATAGCTTCAAGACTTCCAAGGACAAAGTTAAAAGTAAAGCTTCTGCGTCCAAACCCAATGAATACAAAAGGC
This sequence comes from Picea sitchensis, assembly GCA_010110895.2. NCBI lineage: Eukaryota > Viridiplantae > Streptophyta > Pinopsida > Pinales > Pinaceae > Picea > Picea sitchensis. The sequence goes on from SNQJ01S0057766.1 coordinate 45,996, forward strand.
CTTCTGATTCAATGGATATGGAATCTCTTTAGAGGATCATTAAGAAATAATCCAACAATTTGATAGACTTGAATAAGGGTGGGGAGAAGAATCCTCTAGCCACAAAAAATTCTTTAGGTTCCCCCCAAGAAATATAAAAACACTCCACCAACTAAAAAAACCACCCCTTCTCAGACGGAAGGTATTAACATGGAATATATTTTCCAGGCTCTTCAAACCTGGGCAACAGAGAATATGACTGAATTCAATGAAGAAGGATAAGAAAGTCAGGAAGAACAAGAACCATCTCAGGAATCTCAAGAGCCTGAAGAGAAACAATTAAATTTGTTCTGGGATATTGCTTATGGTGGGGATGAAGAAGAAGTAGAAGAGGTACACATGACACAAAATGTTGTTACTATCAGGAGTGCCAACAAGAAGGCTTTTGATGACACCCCCAATACTGTTATTCCTTCTTCTCCCTCAATGTCCATTATCAAACAATCATGTTCTCTAACGAACGCTACTCCCAATCCCTCCAAAACCACATATTCAAACCATAAAACAACTGATCAAACACCAAAACCTAGTGATTTTTCCATACCCATGGCCAGGTTGGAACATGATTTCCTAAAAGATCTAAGAAGACTAAATCCAATATTTCCCTGTTTGAGCTTATGAAGATTCCACAAATTCAAGAAAATTGTATTAAAACTCTGCACGGGAAAACTTCCACTGGAACAAAAGTAATTAACGTTGGAGAAAAGAGGGGAACAACCAAGTAAAATTCCTCTAACAAAAATATTCTATATAAGAGTCAAGTAGCTACAAACACATCCCTAACCAGACATAGGTCCATATTTGCCACCCCACCATTCCTCATTACTTTCAAAATTTTTAACAGGAATGTTCATAACTGTATGGTAGACTCAGGAGCTTCATCTAATGTCATTCCCCTCAAGGTATATGAATATATTAATGTCAAACCTAAACCATATGGCATTTAGATTATTCATGTAGACACAACTTGAGTTAAAGTTATTGGGGTATTAAAAAATGTTTTGATTAAGATGTTTATTAATTCAAAAGTTTATCAAACTATTGATATAATCGTAGTAGACATACCGCATAACTATGGCAATATGTTATGAGGTATGTTGGATTGGTACAATATGTTGAATGGTAACTTTTCTACTGAGTGGTATCATCTATGACTTCCTTACAATGGTAAAATGAATCAAATCAAAATTGATAGGGAGAGGTATAGGAAACATGTAGTTACTGACCTGAATGACCCAAATGAACCGGTAGTGTTTAACAACTCAATTTTGAGTAATTACTCATATGAATTTTTTTGGGGGAATTTTACTGTTGAAACATCATCCTTTGTGGAATCTAACACACAATCTGGAATCCTTCATTGCACCCATATTTTTTAGCCCAATTGTAATATAGTTGATCAGATTAACAATCCCTCTAAAGCCCAATTGTAATATAGTTGATCAGATTAACAATCCCTCTAATGTACAACCTAACACAATTTTGAAGGAGAGACTAGAAATGCTTGTTAACTCTACTAACCCCACTAAAACAAAAAGATCTGAAAAATTGAAATCAACTTTTGAAAGAAAGAAAGGGGATCCTAACATGTGGACATTATTCTTTGACGGATCCAAATCTTTAGAAGGTGTAGATGTTGGTTGCATATTGAAATATTCGAAAGGAAGAAATACATTAGTTGCATGCAGAGTAGAATTCCCATGCACCAATAATACTATCGAATATGAAGCTTTACTACAAAGACTAAGAAAGGTAGTAGATTTGAAAGATGAGAAAATCAAGGTGTTTGGTGATTCGTAAATTATCATAAGACATGTAAGAAACACCATCCATTGTCTTTCAAGTCATTTAAAGCATTATCAATTAGAGGTTTGGGAACTATTCAAATCCTGTGTTGCATTTAATATTCGTTTTGTACCTCCTTCATTGAACTGTGACGTTGACATGCTAGCCAATGTAGTGTCCAGATTAATATCCTCAGATGGATTGATTCCTGACACTTTCCTTGTTGAAATTTTGTACATGCCTTCAATTCCAAACAATATTACTAATTGGAGAGTCTTTGACGATGACCAACAAATTATAAATTTATTACACCTCAATTATACTTTCAAAAACTCCATTATAGATGAAGGCCAGAGAGACCAAATGGTGAATCCATATACTACTTACCCAACTCAATCAAACAACCCGTCAATTTCAGCCAACAGTATCCCCATAAATGTAGTAATATTGTAGAAACTTTACGATCTCCAAGACAAGTTCAAGAAAATTACCAATTGCAAAACCAATAGTTCATCCATCTAGTTTGAAACGGTAAACTTGGGGATGAATACCACACCTCAAAACATTAATATGGGGAAAAATTATTCTCCTAAAGAAACGTAGTCTTACATCAAATTATTCAAAGAATACAAAGACATATTTGCATAGACCTATGAGGATATCAAGACATATGACACCAAAATCATACAACACATCATTCTCATGAAGGCTCAGACAAAACTATTTCAAAAAAAGTTGAGGAAGATGAACCCCAGTCTTGAGCCTCAGGTCAAAGTAGAATTGAATAAGTTGTTGGTTGTCGAGATCATATTCTCAGTCAAGCATACACAGTGGATCTCCAGCTTAGTACCAGTAAGGAAAAAGAATGAGGATATAAGGCTTTGTATTGACTTCGAGAATCTGAACATAGCCTCAAAGAAAGATAATTACCCACTGCCTCCGATGGAACAAATTCTGCATTGTGTGTCCATATTTGAGATGTTTTCCCTTTTAGATGGATTTTCTGGTTATAACCAAGTCTTAGTGGCCCATGAGGATCAACTAAAAACAACTTTCTGAAATAAGTGGGGAACATATGCTTACAAGAAGATGCCATTTGGTCTCATCAATGTCGGAGCAACCTTCTAAAGGGACATGGACATCGCCTTCAAGGTTCTACTTGGAGAATGTGTTGTGGTGTATCTTGATGATGTTACTATCTTTTCAAGGGATAGAAAAGACCATATAACTCATTTGAATAAAGTATTCAATAGGTGTAGAAGATATGGTATCTCTCTCAACCCTAATAAATCTATTTTTGATGTTGATGAAGGAAAACTGCTAGGGTTCATTGTTTCCAAGCATGGTATGAAAATTGAACCTAATAGAACTGAAGCTATCGCTAAGATTCCTCCCCCTCATAACAAGAAATCCATGCAGTCATTCCTAGGAAGAATAAATTTTGTGAGACGATTCGTCCCCGACTTTGCCAAAATAGTAAAACCCGTGCAAGACATGATAATAAAGAACATTGAATTCAGATGGGGATCTAAAGAAAAATAATATTTCGATAAGATCAAAGAATAAATAGTGCAAGCTCCTACATTGTTAAGCCTAGACTTCAGTTGAGAGTTCATCCTCTACACCTTTTCTTTTGACATCACATTTGTCGTTGTCTTAACATAGAAGAACCATGAAGGAGATGAAGTCCCTGTGGATTTTATGAGTTCTATCTTACAAGGATAAGAACTAAACTACCCATAGGTGGAAAACCAAACCTATGTCATATTCACAACTTTCAAACACTTCAAGTCGTTCTTGCTCAAATATAAGACCAAAGTTATTGTTCCTTACCCTGTTGTCAGGAATATTTTGGTACATAAAGACTTAGCATAAACGAGAGAAAATTGGATTACAACTTTACAGGAGTATGAAGTGGAGATTAAGCCTACCAAAATTGTTGAAGTCCATGGACTATGCAAATTGGATGCTAAATAAACAAGCAATGAATTACATGAAGCTGCTTTGTATCAATATCAAGAGTTGTTTGAAAGAGAGGTCTATTACATCCCTATTAACTTTGACCAATGGTTTTATGAAATGAAATATTACTTAACCCACAAGTCATCCTCGCATTATCTAGATCCCAAAAAGAAAAGAACCCTTAGACTCAAGTCTGCTAAGTATTAGCTCATCCAAGGAATGTTATACAGGAAAAATTATGATGGTGTTTTTCTGAGATGTCTTGAGAAAAGGGATGCAGAAAAGGTGTTATCCGAACTTCATAATGGACCAGCTGGTGGAAATTATGGTGGAGACACAACTGTGCACAAAATCCTCATAACTAGTTATTACTAGCCCACTTTGTTCAAATATTCTCATGCATATGCAAGGAAATTCCAGCAATGCCAAAAGTCAACAGGGAGAGTAAAGAAAGTTGCATTTCTCCTGCAACCTGTGATTATCGAACGTCCCTTTCAACAATGGGGTTGGACGTAATTGGGGAAATCAATCCCAACTCTCCCCAACTACATAAGTACATCTTGACAGCTAGTGACTATTTCACCAGATGGATCGAAGCAATTCCCTTGAAGACTATCAATGAAAACAAGGTGACTTTGTTCCTTGAATCTTATATTATCACCAGATTCAGAATTCCTAAATCATTAGCTTTGATAATGCCAAATATTTTTCTTCTTTGAAATTGACTGAATTTTCTCTTGAACAAAATATTAAGGTTAAGTATTTGGCAAATTACTATCCACAAGGGAATGCATAGAGAATGATGAGAACTACCCAAGGAAAGCACTTGAGAGAGAACGTTCTAAAGTTTAAGGAGTCTCTTCTTTTTTGAACTTAAACACCTTCGTGGAAGACGTGGCGAGGAAAGTAGCAACCCAATCCCAGAACGAAAGTAAGTGACTGGTAATGTGGATAATGTCTATATTCTATATAACTGGTAATAAATTATTAAATTGTGACATAACATAGTTTTTTCTCAATGTAAATAATGGGCATAGTTAAATCTAGTGCAACATATGGGTGTTTTATTATTAGTGGCCACACAAGAAAATACAAGCATCTACTCGTGGAGTGTATGTGTTAAAAATTATCAAACATTATAATAAAGTTATTGGTTGTGATATGAGAATGATCAAGTCATTGGAATTTTCTAGTTGTTTCTTTGTGTTGTTGTCCTCTCTCTCTGTTCATTAACCTATTGGAAGATTTGCAAGAGTAGTTGCATGGAGAAATAAGGAAAAATGGTACTCAACTCCATGGAAAGAGAAAGACAGAGTAAGTGAGAAGTACGAAAAGTCCATTTACTATGGTCTTCAAATCTTAGAATTGTTATGGTGAGTAAAAGAAACGATCACTTTAAGAAAACATTTCCCAAGGAATAGTGGAGAAAGAAGGGTTGCAGGAAGTGAGAATGGATAACTGTGAGAAAGTGTGTTGCATTATCTATCTATGCATATAATTTTACAGAAAGTGTTGCACTATCAACAAGAAGTGTTGAGTGATCCACATTTAAGGAGAAGAATCCATGGAGATAGAGTAGATTGTAGAGAGAAGATTTCAGTCAGGCCATCAGAGTCGATAGATGAAGAAGGTTATTTCCAGAAGAGTCGCCATGGAGTGAATAGTCTGCAAGACAAAAGACCAAGGCTTCCCAGAAAATAAGCTTCAAGACATAGGTAAAAGCCTCTTCAGAGTTGAAGAACAGCTGTCGTTGACGCTGAGCCATTCTATGGACAACGTTCCAACATTATTGAGTAGACAAGAGCAAGTCAAAATACAATGAAAGGAGAACATGAAGTGTATTGCCAAGGGTACAAAAGAAATAACAACGTGAAGAAGCCAATAGGGTATGAAAGAAATAACAATGGGAAAAAGCCGCAAAGACATGAGAAACCACAGAAAATCCACAAAGAAGTGAGAAACAATGAAGACTTGCAAAGATGTAAGAAGCAGGGAAGATGCATTATTTTAATTAAAAGAGGAATTGAGTTTTATTTTAATTTTCAAGGATGATTTAAGATTTATTTGGGCATTCATAAAAAAATAAAATAAAAGGCACATGAGAATAAAGTTGTTGATTTATTGGATATATTTCTTGTGCAGGTCGGTGACAATGAAATTAGTTTGTAAACCTTGGTAATGATGACATTATATTAATTGATCTGAAAAGGTAAAAATGAGTGAATATCAAAGTCAAGTTGAACATTGTAGGAGTTGGTACGGAAGTGAAAATGTTTTCTAAGATAGTTAAATATTGATTCAACATGTCTAGGTTAATAAGAGACCATCATAGTGAATGAGAAGTTTTGAAGAAGTTATGTGATACAGGATCATCGTTGGCAATCGTGTGGAGCAAGACTTATCAATGTCAAGGAATCTATATGGGAGCTCAACGCTGGCAGACACAACAGATATTTGGAAGTCTGCCTTAACTCAGCGCTGAAATTAGTCTTTGGGGCACGCTTGAAATCAGGCCGGGAAAATTTGGAGGCATGCTTGGATGATTACGAGCGAAATGGGAGACTCCACTATGGCTCTGGAATGCAACTGGTCTAGATAATCGTTAGGTTAAGTTATAGAGTAGACAAGTAGCCAGGAAAAACCCTAAGATCCCTCTGTGATAAATAGAGGTTTTGTATGCCCGAATGAGGCTAGTCAGTAGTTGGCTGGAATAGAAATTAGGAGAAGATTTCAATAGATTTTGTTGTTCATTTTACAGTTGTAACCATTTTTCACTTATGAATATAACAGAGAAAAATTGATCCAATGGATGGGGTGAACATTGTTTTCAATTCTCTGTATTGTGTTTTCATGAATGAATGAATTGCGTTATGAGTAGATGGAACTGTGAATGTTAGGATAAGTTTCAATTGTTTCTCTTCTATCGAGTGGTGCAAGGTGTGCACACAGAACGCAAGGAGTGCATTGACAGAACCTGTTTTGGTTTCGAAGCTCAGAAGAGATAACACGAAACTTTCCCTTTGCAAGGAGTGCAAAGAGACTGGTGCAAGGGTGCACGGCATCCGCAAGAACCAAAATCTTGCGTAAGATCTGGTGCAAGGAGTGCACAAATCTGAGATCCGACTAAGTGTCGAATGGACTTTGCAAGAAGTCGAAGAACCAGAAAGGGAGAATGCCAGGAGGGCGAGAGGAATTTCTCTTTGAGAAATCCTTAGAATCTGAGTTATCGAATCCCTGAAATGTGAAGTGTACCCGAGAATTCGAAGTCTTCAGAAGACCAAGATCAGGAGGAATAACACTTTGCATAAGTTTTAAAGAGATCCAAGAATTGGACTTGACGAAGGAGCAAAGGTTTGAAACCTTTTTAACACCCAAAAGATCTTCTAACTCTAAAGATAGTGTAAGTGCAAGGGGGAAAAGACCTCAGTCGTTCAATCTGAACGCTAGAGAATCAGAACCATCCATCAGGAGGGACGTGTGGAAAACAACCAACATTTCACTGACTCGTGCTTTGGAGGAGTCAAAGGGAAAATGCTAAGAATTCATGAAACCCGAATCCATGACTTGATCTGAGTCGTTGGATCCAGGAGAGATCTGCACTGTTGATTGTCTAGGGTGGAATATCGACATTTCGAGGATCGGAGGGTTGAAGGTGACAAGCCTTTCGACTTCACGAAACGCGAAGTCCCGAAATAATCGTGACCATCAAATCTAAGGAGAGACCTAGACCTTTGATCCAGTGCCATCGTGATTTTGGCTATCGAGAGAACAGAGGAAAGGAGACACAAAAGACGCAGAATGCGAAATGCTAATTTGATCGCAGTCGTTGATTAGGGAAAGATCCGGACTGTAGATCAAATGTCATCGTGATTTCGACTATCGGGTGAATGGAGGTAGCAGTGCTCCTAGGGTCACGAAATACGAAATCACAATGCACCTTTTACTCGAGTGCATGGTCACCGCCAATCGTCATAAGGGAGAAAGGGCTTAGCAGAGAGGAGGTAGCACCTGTTTGACATTGAGGTTCGAACAACACTTGGGAGAGAAGCGACGTGTCTCAGACAACCTGAGCATTTGGGGAAAGGACTTGTGTAAGGGGGTTTGGGGTCTAGCAAAGACTCGGAGAATCAATCGGACTCAGTATCTTGATCGATCCTAGACCGGAAGGTTGCACATCCCTTAGAAGAGAAGGGGGGCTTACATCAAGTGGTATCAGAGAAAAAGTTTTGCTTGCAGACAACAGGAAAAGGAGATAAAGGAGATAAAGGAGAAAAAGGACTCGAAGTTGTACTCTATGTGACATATAGTCAACACAATTCTACCAAGGAGACGAGTGGAACCACCTTTGGCCAATAGAGTTGTAGAAAGGGAGATGTGAGAAATATGTGCAAGATTATAGGTGATGGAGGTAGCACAGAGATGAGCACCTAATGCTGGAGACGTCAGCGATGCAGAGAGCGAAGAAGCAGTGGGAGAGAATGTTGGTAAAGAAGCTGCAGGAGAGGATGTTGTTGAAGAATGCTTGCTGAGAGCAGTTGCCAGATTGGGAGGCTGAGCCAATATGGAGGTCCCAATGTATGAAGGAAATTTATATGTCGAAGAGGTATTGGATTGGATAAGATCCATGGACAAATATTTCGACTATGAAGATGTCGATGAGGAAAGAAGGGTGAGACATGTTGTCACCAGACTAAAAGGACATGCAGCGTTGTGGTGGGATGAACTTCAGGCTGAGAGAAGAAGAAAAGGCAAACAAAAGATAAAGAGTTGGGATAGAATGGTAGCCAAGTTGAAGGCTAAGTTCATGCCCAAGGATTATCAGATCAATCTGTTCAGGGAAATACAAAACCTGAGATAGAAAGGGATGATAGTTAAGGAGTACACAGAGGAGTTCTATAGGCTGAACATCAAAACTAGACAAAGAGAGAGAGATGAAGAAAAATTAGCCATATATATAAATGGCCCGAGATATGAAATCCAGGATGAGATCAACATGATGTCAGTAAGAATAGTAGAGGATGCTTATCAGTTTGCGCTGAAGGCAGAGGAGAAGCTGGCCAGAAAGAAAAGCCAACGAGGGAGAGGTAAAAGATTGGTCCCAAGAAAAACAAGGGAGTTAACCATGACATAGAACATAAGTCTAAGGATGAGACTAAGAAACCACACAATCACTCAGAAAGAGGAGGAAGTTCCTCAGAAACATAGGGTGGTGGAAGAATTTTTTCTAGAGGAAGAGGAAGAAGAAGAAGAGGAGGAGGAGATGTAAGATGTTATGCCTGTGGAAAGACAGGACACATGTCTTGGGAATGTACCGAGAAAAAGAAAGAAGGAGGAGGTGAAGCTCACATTTCAGAAGCACAGAGAAGAGATGTTGAAGCGGAAGGAGCAGAGGATGGAATATCCTTGATGTTGAGGAAAGTTATCTTAAAACCAAAGGCATAAGTTGAAAGGCTAGTGCAGAGGAATGGTCTCTTTAGGACAACTTGCAAAACTAAAGAAAAAGTATGCAAGGTGATAATTGACAGTGGGAGCACTGATAACCTAGTATCCACGGAGATGGTGGAGAAATTGGAGCTGGAGACAACTACACATATGAAGCCATAAAAAGTCTCATGGTTGCAAAAAGGACACCAGGTAATGGTTGCTAAACAATGCTTGGTTGAATTTAAGATAGGAGGATATAGAGATGAAATTCTGTGTGATGTAATTCCCATGGATGTATGTCATATTTTGTTGGTAAGACCATGGCAACTTGACAAGAATTTCATTCACGATGGGAGAAAAAATACATACACATTAGAGAAGAATGGTAGGACACACATGTTGTTGCCAATAGAGGAGAAGATAGTGAAAGAGGAGGATAACACAAGCATACTTCTCATGAGTGGGAAGGAACTCCTGAAATAAATCAAGGAAGAACAAGAGATGTAGTTTGTTGTGGTGAGGAAACCCAGAGTTATCCTTACAAGTACTTCGACGGAGGATTTGCCTGAAGAGGTTCAGGAATTGTTGGATAATTTTGCTGATCTAATGGTGGATGAGCTGACTAAATTATTGCGACCCATCAGAAGTATCAGTCACCATATTGACTTGATACCACGAGAAAGTCTTCCAAACAAAGCAACATACAGATTGACACCTTGAGAGAACGAGGAAGTGAAGAACCAAGTCCAGGAATTGTTAGACAAGGGTTTGGTCAGGGAAAGCTTGAGTCTGTGTGCAGTACCAACTGTGTTAATTCCAAAGAAAGATGGAGGATGAAGAATGTGCACATACTCAAGAGCCATTAACAAGATCACCATCAGGTATAGATTTCCTTTACCGAGAATGGATGATTTAATGGACTGTTTAAGTGGAGCAAATTTCTTTTCTAAAATAGATTTGAAAAGTGGATATCACTAGATCAGAATGAGAGAAGGTGATGAGTGGAAAACAACCTTTAAGACAAATGAAGGTCTATATGAGTGCCTTGTTATGCCATTTGGCTTAACAAATTCCCCGAGTACTTTTATGAGGCTGATGAATGAAATACTGAAAGATTTCATTGGCAAGTTTGTGGTTGTGTATCTAGATGATATACTGATATTTAGCAGGACTAAAGAGAAGAATTTGAGGCACCTGACATTAGCGATGAGGAGGCTACAACAGAAGAAGTTGTTGATAAATCTGAAGAAGTCCTCTTTTATGAAGACATAACTCATTTACTTGGGTTTTGTGATCTCTTCAAATGAACTGAAGATGGATCCAGAGAAGGTGAAAGAAATCAAAGAATGGTCGTCACCAAGGAGCATGTTTGAAGTAAGGAGCTTCCATGTATTAGCAAGATTCTATAGGAAGTTCATCAGAGACTTCAGTGGAATTTGTGCGCCAATGATGGATACAATGAAGAAGAAGCACAAGTATTTTAAATGGACAAAGGAAGCTGAGAGGAGCTTTAATATACTGAAGGAGAAAATAACAGAACGACCAATTCTGGTCTTGCTAAATTTTGAAAAGACATTTCAGGTGAGATGTGATGCAAGTGGAGTTGCAATAGGAGGAGTTTTGAGTCAGGATAATAGACCTTTTGCCTATTTCAATGAGAAGTTGAACGAGACCAAGAGAAAATACTCCACATATGACAAGGATTTTTATGCCATAATTCAAGCCTTGAAGAAATGGAGACATTATCTTGTCCCACAGGAATTTGTCTTGTATAGCGATAACTAGGCTTCACAATTCATAACTAGGCAAGAAAACTTGAATAAGAGCCATGCAAAATGGATTGAGTTTATGCAGAATTTTACTTTTGTCATAAAATGTATTGTTGGGAATGCTAACAAAGTTCTTGATGCATTGAGTACGAGATGCTTGTTTCTACAGGAATTTCAAGTGAAGACCTTGGGGTTTGAATACCTTAAGGACATGTATTGTGATGATATAGATTTCAAGGAAGCATATGAAGCATGTGCGAACCCTGTGTTAAGATACAGAGGTTGTTGATACTGAGAGGGGGGTGAATCAGTATCAAGTACAATTTAAAAAACCTTTTCAAACTTATACTTAAACCATTCAATTATATCCAATGAGCAATGAACAATATTATAAGAGTTACACCAATACACCACAATACACCATGCACAATATATATGAGAAATAATCAATAGTTTTTGTTCAAGGGAAGTAATGACTTCCAA
>SNQJ01S0057766.1:60432-80132 GCA_010110895.2 Picea sitchensis
TATTATTTAAATGTTAAATAAGTATGTAATTAGTAATGTAAGATGGACTATCTCATGGAAGTGCATTTAATAAGGAAATTAAGCCAAAATTATAATTTAACTTCGTAATTTGTAATATGTAATCTAACTTTTTGTTGAAATATGAAACATTATATTTGAAATTAAAAAAATTAAAATAGTTAAAATATTTAAAGCTAAAAAAACATTGTGCCTTTTCATATACTTATTGTTATATATGATAAATTCCCCCTTACCAAAATAATAAAAATTAATGTACCTAAATATTATCTATTTTACACATCCATATTAAAATTAACTTGATATCATTAGCTGTGAAAATAAATGAAACTTCATATTGTTGTGATATATTCAGAAATGAATCTTGATGGTTTTTATTTAGGTTCTATCGTGAGTGGATTCACTTTTGGAAGGATCGTCGTATCTTGTTTGTTATTTATTCGATAATAAAAAGGGATCCTCGCGAACAATAATAAGCTTGATGCACAAGAGAGAAACTTAGACCATAGGCTTGAGAAATTATTTGTGGATTTTTTTTGATGTTATTGTTAAACTCAAATTGGATTAAAATTAAATTTATGAAGTTTTCCCTAAAATCATCTATTAATTTATTTTTATCTTTGTCGTTAAATTAATATATGAAAAATGCCATTAATCTATTTTCATATTCAAGAATACTTTAGGTGTCTAAATCTAAGGTTGACAACAACATCATATTGCAAGTTTTATCAGTCCCTGTCTCCAGCTCTCCGGCGAGGGACTATACCTTTTACTTTGAAGTCAACTATCATTGACTACCTATTAATTGGTAAGTTTTGGTATATTAGTTGGTATGTTTTGGTATGTTTTTTATACATTTTCCAATTAGTTTGTAGGTTTTTAAAGAAGTTTTCCAAAATCATTTATTAATCTCTTTATTTTCAAATTAAAAAATTGTTTTTCTGAATTTTGAAAAATTATATTTATGTTTTTTTATTGGTCCATAGTATATTGATGAGACTAAATAATCTTGGTGGAGGAAAACATTATTTCCTTATTTGTTGAACTTTAAAATTGATTTAAAAAATCAATAAAACTAAATTACATCATTTGTTAAATTGATGGTTGAAATGGTTTTCCTTTCATTGTTATTGCACTGCAATTGAGCATGTCACTACACTAATCAATGCAATTGATGCTCTGGGTGTCTACTCCTCATCGCCTCTAAAGCTAAAAGGTGCATGTTTGCTTCTCACTGCCTTGAAAAGCAAAGTGCACCTCTCCACGCCTCACCCCCTCGAAAGCCAACCAAGCCCAGTCACCGATTGAACGTGAAACCCTTCATTTAGGAAAACGGACCGGAAAGAAACTTCACCAATCCAAATGATAAGGAAAAGAAAAAGACTACCTACCTTCATTTTCTAATTGAATCGTGGAGCACATAGATGAATCTCTTCTTGGCATACATGTAAATGTGCGATCGAGCGAGTCAGTCGAAAGCAAGCTTGACGAAGATTCATTTTTTCCATCACATAGTGAAATCAAGGTCGAGTTTGTGGTTTTCTAAAGGGGAGGGAATTATGCTTTGATACGAGCTTCTACAGGTACTAAGAAGCTAAGAAGCACTTTTATCTTCTGCAAAACAAGTGATATTATTGACTACTTTAGTTGCCTTTCTATTTTAGTCAAATTCACACAACAAAAAAAAATTTAAGCATCCACACATATTTTATATTGTGGTAGAATAATTAATTACGTAATTCAGTAGATAATTGATGATTGAATTAATTGTGCTTACCTATTTACCTTAGGTAGTGTTGGTTTGATAGCTACAACCATAAAGGTTCAAGGCCTCACCTATAGCCAATAAAGGAGAAGAACAAATAACATATTGGGTGTCTATCATAATCATTTGAATGGACGCTGCAAGGAAAAAAGATGGTCCAAATATATTCTTGAGAGCCTCAAAATACCAAGAGTATGCTTTTAGATCGTGAAACACTGCCCAAAACCCATGTAAAAAACATATATTATTTCCTAGTCACAATGTCTCGTCTGAATGGATGTTGCAAGGAGAAAAGATGGTCCAAATATAATTTTAATAGCCTCAAAAGACTAGGAGGTTTCTTTTAGATTGTGAAACACTTCCCAAAACCCATGTGAAAAACATATATTATTGCATAGCCACAATATCTCCTAATCAATCCCCAGTAAAAGAAAGTTTCCATTTCAATTTCAAGGTTGATTGTAGTATAAAGAATCCCATCAAATACTTTGTTCTTCTGAGATCAATGAAAATAATAGCTTGGCTAGGTAGTAATGATGCAAACACTCATTGATGCAACTAAAGGCAATCAGTCTAAGAATCCTACCTTTTGCATGGTTACAAAATTATCTTATTTGTTGTTATATTGATCTGTAGCTAGTGGTACTCCATATAACTTTCAACTTGTAGCAAGTTACGGGAGGGAAAGAATTGGTAGCAAAATAATTATGGTCGACTCTCGTGGGTAGCTTCAATGGCGGATAAGCATGCAATCATCCTCGTAGATGGCCATGACACCCACCCACAAATACCTTTCTTTTTTAGTGACACGTGTTTAAATTGTGTTATGTGTTATGTTTTTAACATTGGTATAAAAGTCTTTTATTTTTCTTCTTCTTTTTGTTTAAAGCTTTTATAACTTCTAACATATTATAACTTTCAACCTCAATGGAATATCTATCAAGGATGGAGTTGTAGATCTTATCACGTATTGTCAAGGTAATCTAGTTTCTAAAGCCTCGACATTTCCTTCGGGTATCAAAGATCTGGCAAATTACGTACATTCTAAGGGTATCAAGCTTGGAATATATTCTGGTGTTCGGTGAGTGTATATGAATGCTAGATCAATCAAAACCATAGGCATTATTTCATCTATAATCTATTTCTTTCTAGTTTTACCTGTGCATATTGATTTTAATTTTTATTAATTTAGTATATTTGGCCAGATACTATAGATGCAGTAAAACCATGTCAGGTTCCATTGGACACGAGGAACAATATGCTCAAACATTTGCTTCATGGGTAACCTATTATCAATACATTTTCTCATCTTCTTGATAGATTTTTGTTGAATCATGCCATCGTTGCAATACTAAAAATTGTCTCGTTATTTCATGGATGATGGTTTAGGGAATATACTATTTGAAATATGAGAATTGCTACTATAATGGTGGAAAAAATCCAATATATATATATATATATATATATATTATTTGTTTTATATTTGATTACCCAACATCCCATACGTGGTTCTATATATATATGCTATTTGTTTTATATTTGATTACCCAACATCCCATACATGGGTCTAGACTTTTGTATTGATCTTGTATGAAAATAATACAAGTACTCAAAAATGAATGAAGCTCTTAGCAAGGCAAGCCACCATATATTCTATTCACTGGGTGGGTGACTAGTAAGATGCATTTGTAAACAATATCTCTTTATCAAAGAAGCAATGTTTTGACTGTGAAGGATCTTGTGTTTTGATTTTGTAGGGGTGACCAAAATCCTGGAACTTGGGTACCCAAGATTGCAAATAGTCAGAAAGCTACATGAGACATTGAAGACAAATGGGAAAGGTAACGAACTGCATAGATAGGGTATATTGTTTTCTAAAGGCCGAAATTGAACAATATATATTGATGTGTAAAAACTGATTTTAAAAAACTACATTTGCAACTAAGAATAATAACTTTAATAATTCTTAGTAAAGTTATTATTAATTTATTTTTTAATATAAAAAACTTTGTGATAATTTGCTCTGAGAATAATAATTTAGAGCAGTTAGAAGTGTTACTTTACCATTGATTAATATAGATTCCTTTAAGTGTTAAAACTACTTCACAATAGATAAATCTTAATATCTATAAATTCATTTTAATATCTTTATGTGTATAAATTCACATTATCACATCAAGGTCAAATTTGTTAAAATAGGTCAAATCATTATAATAATAAACCATAATTTTTTAAGTCTTAATTTCAAATATATTGAAACAAAAAGATTTTAAAAACAATGAAATGTAATCCTTAAAGCTTTGCATCCATATACCTTTTTTATTAAACATTAATTACTCGAAAATATATTATAGTGAAATTGAATCTATGACAATTAAAAACAGATCGTAATGTATAATTATGAATGTCTGGAGGAGGAGTATGTGCTGCATGAATTCTAGGGAAGATGGTAATGTAAAATGAAAATAGCTAATACACGTTACGAGGTAATGCACAAGCTACATGGAGTGTACCATAATACCGCTACAAGCCGCAAGTATACTCTCGACAATTKCCAARCGTCGCTTTGCACTCCGACCAAGACTAGAAGGTTCAAGCTTCAACCAAATTCTTCAAATAATGCTAAAAGACCACTGTCCTAGTTGCCATAACAGGGTTTCATAATTCTGGAATAAGCAATCAATGAAGCCTCCTTATAGATGTGGGTTTGAAACTAGTTTCAAGTTCAACCTGCAGCCTACTAGATGTATTAGGGATCTCCCACTACTGAGTTTAGTGAAAATATTTAATCAACCAAGTCATTGGGAAGGCATCTAGATAACTCATTCAGGTCAATGATCCTAAATTCTACTCCGGGAGGAGTTGGTGACATTATTATTAAGGAAAATAAGATAATTACATCCTTAAATAATTGATCTACTGTTACAAGAGTTGGTAAGTGTTGTGGCTCCCCCCACAACAACCCATTTTATCTAAAATGGGCTCCCCCCTGTTCCAAAATTTTATACAAGGCATTATTTTTTTTACTTCATTGAGAAGATATGAGCAAGGGGGAAATTTTTCTATCACTCGTGTAGTCTATGACTCTTCGTGAGTTGCAACCCAGTGATCTTGAAGTTATAAAGAATGCCCCTGTCAAAGCACTCTTCAACCATTCTACACAAAATTATTCTTTCTTTCTCCCTATTGTAGAAACCTGAACCCCGTTTTACTTAGCCAACGTGATGAATCTCACTCTCTCACTTATTGGCCTAAGTCATGATGGAGATAGAACAAATATCAAACTATCTTACATTCCATCGAAAACCTTTCTCGTGTTCTCATTGGAAAGGGGTGTGTAAGAATGGTCTTCGTCGGAGTATTTTTCTCCATGCACCTCTCAGAACTCCAACCCTCGCGCTCTAATATCCCGAGCACATAAAGTTTACATCACACATGGAAGTCCATAGATGAACAGACCCGAACCCAATGTATTCTTGGCACCGCCAAGTCAACATGATTTATGTGATTGTGACCTTCCCTATGTGGCATATTAGGATTGGCCTTTTCCCCCACCTTTGGATTTTTAAACAACATATATTTTCCCTATTCTCAGGACCCTTCACTTCCTAGGGTATCGAAGGAATATTCCTTCCATACCATCTCTATCAAAATCCAAATGGTTCATCATCCTATTGAACTCCTAAAATTTAACTTTGACAGTGTCAATTCAAGTCTTTCAAACATTTACGTTAGACGCGCCTTTTGAGAAAAAAGGGATTTTTCCCTCGATGCTTTGTCTTAAAAGTTTGATTGAAACCTTACATCAACGACCTTCGATGACACAACTCCAATGGGTCCCACCTTCCCAACGACATTGAAATCACATCAAGTTGGCACACTCTTCCAGATAAATAGGGAATATGGCGTCGATACCCCTCTTGTCGGAGCTCAAATTGATCTGCAAGCTTTCCCACTCCAACTCCACGACTTCAATGATTGTATTTTCAAATCTTCGCCACTTGCTAGCTCCGATACACGAACGTGGGAAATGGTCCCTCTTAATTAGCATTAATGGAAGAGATTGAGGCCATATTTAGAAATGATTCTCGTACATAGGAAAGTTATGGTGCATTTACATGCATTTTAATGAATTTTAATGGCTCTAAACATTCTTTTACGACTTATTTTCCTCCATAAGTTTGCAAAACATCCATTCTTCTTTTATGTATGTTGAGTGTTACTGTGTGGCCATTATACCTTCTTAATTATAGGTAGAATGTTTTTCTTTGAGACACTTTTTCTTTGTATAGTTAACATGTTAATTTCAAGGTGTTAATTCTCATTTTCATATGGTGATTGCAGAACTAACCAACAATTAATCATGGAAAGCCAGAACCCCGGAAGACTAAAGGGCTCTGTTTATTTCCAGTCAACATCTGCACCTGAAACATCGTCTTGCCCGGTTGAGGTCTTGGTGACAGATATTACTCACCACACTGGTGAAGACCATTGTCCCGTATATGAAGAGATCTAAAAAAAAATTAATTTTGGATATTTTCCTGCAGAAGACGAGAACATAGGAATATACCAGAACATCATAAAGAGAAGCATCCATCTGCTCACTTCTTGGTTGATACTATTTCCCTATAATGAGGAAACACACTGGTGCTTTAAGCAATTCAATGTAAACACCGCAACCATCATGAGAAAACAAGGGTTGTGCATGGAATCGTTAAGGCTTGAACACATTGGTTTAAGATACCATCTACCCACTCCCACATGTGCTCTCAATGAGTATTTCTTGAAAGGTTTCACCCAAGGTAACAAAGGACCGGTAAAGCTAATGAAACATTGGTGGTTGATGATGATGATACCCTCAAGCAAGGCCAGAAGTTGGTTCCCACCCACAGGCTCAAGACACCTTACAAAATGTTGGTAGGCATGCTATGCCAGCTTTATGGAGAGGAGAAAATCACACATTTCCAAACTGATTGGTTGTATCTGGCACATACCATTGTCAAAATAGGACAAGTGTTCAATTGGGCGAACATCTTGGTTTTCAACATCTGTCTGCACATGAATAATTTCCCAGGTATGAAAAAGCCTTGTTTTTATATGTCATCCTACTTGATTGATTCCATTAGTTCCTTTGTGCAATTTATCGACCTTGGTTGGAATTGGGACCAAAACCAACCCCATATTCATGTGTATTGCTCTAAGCTCCAGAGCATCAATTACAAGATATATTTTTATGACATTTGCAACCTTTTCCTTGCCCCTCTACACTCTATTCTTGTTTGTTTCCCAAGACATGTGATTTCCTTTGAATCTAGGACTAGGATGAAAGGGGTAGCCGATTGGTTCCTATGTAAATAACATTCATACATTAGGGTGTACGACACCACTGGAGACCCACACCTTTTACCCTACTTTGTGCAAGATCGTCTATTGATTAGAGAGATTTCTTACCAAACCATGGGGTCACTTCACTACTCCTGATTAGTAGCAAAAAGATCTGGCCTGTTTTTCTAATCCACATAGGGAATTACACAATTTCCAATAGTCCTCATGCAAGAAAAGAGACAGAAGCCCTATAGAAGTTGCACATATACCTAAGAGAGCCCAAAGGCCATGACCCACATCATCTTGAAGTCAACCACGCCAAATATATTGGGCTTACCCACTCTAACATCCATGTGGTTTATTTTGAAGAGGACAAGTTTAAATGTATCCTCTCTTATGACGAAGTCTTGCAAAAACTACCCCATGATACTGCCAAGAGGGAACTTGAACGCGAAAAAGAGGAAATGAAGAGAGCGACCATTGAAAAATTCCAGAGTTTGCTTCAACAGGAACAAGTCGAAAATAACATCAAAGCACAAGAAAATGATAGAGAAGAGGAAAAGTTAGAACAAAAGAGACTCCAATCCGAGGAGGAGCATCAAAGAAGACAAGTTGAGGAGGAAAACATCAGAAGGAATAATGAACACAAGGAATAATAGGTTGCACTTCAAAAGAAGAAAGTTGAAGAGGCTAAGGAAAATAAATTAACGGATGAGCCAGAAGCTAAAAGACTGGTTGATGAGGGAGAGACCAAGAGATTGGTCGATGAGGCCAAGGAAAAATGGGAAGTGGAAGAAGTCAAAGATACGAATAAGGTAGATGAGCTATTGGAACAACAACAATTGTAGAATTTGAGTCAGACCCCAAGTACTCTATCAACGCCCAATCTAGGCATTGTGAACATGCCACCTTAGGACTACATTGCTCTCAATGTTATTCCAGGGGATTCTTCTTCTTCCTCTCAGGCCTTGAATTTTGAGGGCGTTGTAGTAGCCATTGGACATTACTATTATGATAATAAAATGAGGAGTATTGAGAGGATATCAAATAAAAGGAAAATACGAGAAGAAACCATATCCAAGTCATCTGCAGGGAGAATAGTAGAATGGAAGGTACGACCTGATCTTGAAGTAAATGTTGTTCAGGAGGCCTCTGCACTCCATGCTTTTGCAGGACTAAATACCTCCTCGATCTTCGAAGTGACTAGTTCCATAAACAATTCCAAAACCAAGGTTATAGAGTTGGAGACATAGTTAAGAGATGTGAAAGACATGATTACTTATGAGTTCGAGAAAGCTGCAAGAGCAGCTGACACTCTCAATAAAAAAAATCTGAATAGAGCTCTACAAGCACAACGAGATCAGATGAATGTTGAGTTTGAGAGAAGGATGAAAATACAATGGGACACCCATGACAAAGAATTGGAAGCAAAAAGATGGATGCTCAAGATGACCCTAGAGGAGAACAGGGCATCAACACTTACCGTGGAAGCTATCAAAGTAAAAGCATTGGATATAAGTGAGGAACTTATGGCAGAGAAGAAATAACTCCTTCATATGCTTCGTAACATATGGGATGATCAAGAAGAAAAACTCAGGCTACAAAGTAAATTGGTAGAAAGTCAAGGAAGGTATCAAGAAGAAAATAAGGTCTTAGAAAAGATGCTTGGATGGCAATATATGTCTGAGACTCCCCCTACAAAACTGCCATTATATTCTAAGAAAGAAAAGATTAGATGTCACGTGTTATTTGACACTTGCAAAACCATCTTCAAGAATATACATGTCACCCAAAAGGATGCAACTAACACTTGCATGAGCTTGTGGAGTAGTTCAAACGACCTCATGGAAGAAGCCATAATGCGGCCAATGCTCTCCATCGATGAAACAATACCTGCTGCCACAAGAATTGCTAAGGTGGAGGAACACAAGAAATCAGCCAAACGAGCATTCAAAGTCTGAGTTAGTTTGAGAAGGAATCTATTAAAGAACACTTATTAAGACCCACCCAACTCATCGACAAAATCCAACACTTTGTCAAAATCACAACAAAGAAGTTATATCAAGAAGTGTCCACAAAAGTTTGCAGGGAAGCATTGATCATGGAAAAATTGCAATCAGGAAAGCTTGAGGAGATAATGAATGATTATTCCCTCTGGGAAGAATATCAGGATCAAATGCAGGGACAGAGTTTCTCATGATTATAAATTCCATAACGTACCCAGATGTCACCTTCCTTTGCTATTATAATCACATTTCCTGATTTGGAATGTGAAGAGTAGTTTTTGTAAAACAACCCTAGGTTCATAATTGAAATATTATAATGTAAACAATCACTCCTCATTATCAAAGGGAGGATTGTCCATAATAAAGGGATTTTTGGTTTCCGGATGTAGCAGGACAATATTTTTACTGCATGTGAATTTGAACCTGAAGACATTTTTGAAGATTGTGGTGTTAATGTGTATGAAAGTGACTATTCAATTTATGCATGTTTAATCATGTAGTATGTGGATGTTGGTTTATGAATTACTTCTGAATTGATGTTCTCATGTTTACAATTACCATAATTTTTGAATTGAGTACAACAATGGTGTGATGCAGTTAATTAATCAATTATTTGGTCCTAACTCATTATGTTGTTAAACATTCATGTTACTTGTATATATGAATTTCTTCCCCACAAGTAATACAAATATTTCACTGTACTCATCATTTTAGTTTGTTCATGATCAAGATAGGATACTATAGAATAAAATATAACAGAAATTGTATCTTAGGACTATAATTATTCATCTCAGCTTAGAAGTAGTTAGTTAGGATTTTCATTTTTTAATTCCTCTGAGAACCTTCRTTTCTCATATTCATATTTAGTCAGAATATAAATTAAATTGGTAACTAGACCAAAATCTGGTTAGAAACACTATCCCAAATGAGAGTGGTTCTAATTGGGACCTGTCATCAAGAATTTTCCCTTATTTGATTGAACGGGTTATTTCGACCCGTCAACAGAAATGGCGCTAGATGAAGGGCCATAGAAATGAATGGCTAAAAATAGAAGCTCAAACCCTTCATGTTCTGTTCCACAATTAAACACTTCCTTGTTAATTGATTCCCATCAAATTCACTCTGAGCATACTTTCCTTCCTTCGGAGTACGTTGTGAACACGCCAGCTCAGGTCATCACTCACCACGCTTTCGCTCATCCCGAATCTTCCTTTTCTTCTCCACAACCTCATATCCTGACCATCAGATATTGATGCTATAGTTAAACACTCTATTGAATGTACAAATTGTTCCCTAATCAGAAAAAGAAGCAGGAAGATTAGACAACTTCCCCTAAACTATCTACTTCCTCAAAACTAGGAAGAACTCTGCATTACAAGTCCTTTCTTCACTAATCCATACTCCCATCACGAAAACCCTTCGTTTGGAACCCCATAGTATCACGTGCCTGAAGACTCATCTGATTTTTATGAGACTTCTGACTTTGGCCTTGAATATTATATGTTAGTTGGTGGAGGAGGAGGTAGACCCCCTTTTCCCTCCTGAATCACCACCTTACACTCCAAGAAATGAGTTGGAGGAAAACTATGAAGAATAATATGAATCTGATATTGAACATGACCATAACCCACATCAAATTATCGTTTATCAACCCCCAAACATGGCTAGAGCTAATGTGAACTAGAATCTACCTCCTTACCATCCCTAGTTGTTTGCTGACGCAGTCACTGTACCTGGTGTTTAACATGAAATTCCCAAACATCCTAAGAAGTTCCTACCAAAATTCGACCCCGACAAAAAAGATTTAGCTAAAAACCACATGAAGAAATTCCTTCTAGATATTATGTTACAGTGCATTCTGTATAAATATGTCGTCTATCATTTGTTTCCCTTTTTGTTTGAAGAGAGAGCCTTGAAATGGTACTTCTCTTTAGATGAAGCCTCCATTACCAATTGGATGATGTTTAAAACCATTTTTCTCATGAAGTTTAGGGAAAATAAAACACCAGCCACTCAGGTTTTAGAACTCTCAAGGGTCAAAACGGATTCAAAAGAATTGGTAACTGATTATAACCAATGTTTCCTCACACCAGTGAAACAAATTCCACATGCCTTTAAACATGTTGAAGATGTTACTATTGAATTCTACACCTATGGTTTACCTATGTCCATGGCCATGTATGTCAAAAATGATGAGAAAGACACTCATGAGGAAGCTATTCAGGAGCCCCTTAAGTTTGAAAAGAATATGATGAGTTTAAAAGGGAATTATAGCTTCGAGACTTCCAAGGACAAAGTTAAAAGTAAAGCTTTTGTGTCCAAACCCAATGAATATAAAAGKCCTTATGATTCAATGGATATGGAATCTCTTTAGARGATCATTAAGAAATAATCCAATGATTGGATAGACTTGAATAAGGGTGGGGAGAAGAATCCTCTAKCCATAAAAAATTCTTTAGGTTCCCCCCAAGAAATATAAAAACACTCCACCAACTAAAAAAACCACCCCTTCTCAGACGGAAGGTATTAACATGGAATATATTTTTCRGGCTCTTCAAACCTGGGCAACAGAGAATATGACTGAATTCAATRAAGAAGGATATGAAAGTCAGGAACAACAAGAACCATCTCAGGAATCTCAAGAGCCTGAAGAGAAACAATTAAATTTGTTCTGGGATATTRCTTATGGTGGGGATGAAGAAGAAGTAGAAGAGGTACACATGACACAAAATGTTGTTACTACCAGGAGTGCCAACAAGAAGGCTTTTGATGACACCCCCAATACTGTTATTCCTTCTTCTCCCTCAATGTCCATTATCAAACAATCATGTTCTCCAACCAATGCTACTCCCAATCCCTCCAAAACCACATATTCAAACCATAAAACAACTGATCAAACACCAAAACCTAGTGCTTCATCCATACCCATGGCTAGGTTGGAACATGATTTCCTAGAAGATCTGAAGAAGACTAAATCCAATGTTTCCTTGTTTGAGCTTATGAAGATTCCACAAATTCAAGAAAATTGTATTAAACTCTGCACAGGAAAACTTCCACTCGAACAAAAGTAATTAACATTGGATAAAAGAGGGGAACAACCAAGTAAACTTCCTCTAACAAAAATATTCTATATAAGAGTCAAGTAGCTACAAACACATTCCTAACGAGACATAGGTCCATATTTGCCACCCTGCCATTCCTCATTACTTTCAAAAATTTTAACAGGAATGTTCATAACTGTATGGTAGACTCAGGAGCTTCATCTAATGTTATTCCCCTCAAGGTATATGAAAATATTAATGTAAAACCTAAACCATATGGCATTTAGATTATTCATCTAGACAGAACTTGAGTTAAAGTTATTGGGGAATTAAAAAATGTTTTGATTAAGATGTCTGTTAATTCCAAAGTTTATCAAACTATTGATATAATCGTAGTAGACATACCTCATAACTATGGCAATATGTTATGAGGTATGTTGGATTGGTACAATATGTTGAATGGTAAATTTTCTACTGAGTGGTATCATCTATGACTTCCTTACAATGGTAAAATGAATCAAATCAAAATTGATAGGGAGAGGTATAGGAAACATGTAGTTACTGACCTGAACGACCCAAATGAACCGGTAGTGTTTAACAACTCAATTTTGAGTAATTACTCATATGATTTTTTTGGGGGAAATTTTACTGTTGAAACATCATCCCTTGTGGAATCTAACACACAATCTGGAATCCTTCATTGCACCCATATTTTTGAGCCCAATTGTAATATAGTTGATCAGATTAACAATCCCTCTAATGTACAACCTAACACAATTTTGAAGGAGAGACTAGAAATGCTTGTTAACTCTACTAACCCCACTAAAACAAAAAGATCTAAAAAATTGAAATCAACTTTTGAAAGCAAGAAAGGGGATCCTAACATGTGGACACTATTCTTTGATGGATCCAAATCTTTAGAAGGTGCAGATGTTGGTTGCATATTGAAATATTTGAAAGGAAGAAAGACATTAGTTGCATGCAGAGTAGAATTCCCATGCACCAATAATACTATCGAATATGAAGCTTTACTACAAAGACTAAGAAAGGTAGTAGATTTGAAAGATGAGAAAATCAAGGTATTTGGTGATTTGTAAATTATCATAAGACATGTAAGAAACACCATCCATTGGCTTTCAAGTCATTTGAAGCATTATTAATTAGAGGTTTGGGAACTAATCAAATCCTTTGTTGCATTTAATATTAGTTTTGTTCCTCCTTCATTGAACTGTGACGTTGTCTTGCTAGCCAATGTAGTGTCCAGATTAATACCCTTAGATGGATTGATTCCTGACACTTTCCTTGTTGAAATTTTGTACATGCCTTCAATTCCAAACAATATTACTAATTGGAGAGTCTTTGACGATGACCAACAAATTATAAATTTATTACACCTCAAATATACTTTCAAAGACTCGATTGTAGATGAAGGTCAGAATGACCAAATGGTGAATCCATATACTACTGACCCAACTCAATCAAACAACCCGTCAATTTCGGCCAACAGTATCCCCATAAATGTAGTAATATTGTAGAAACTTTATGATCTCCAAGACAAGTTCAAGAAAATTACCAACTGCAAAACCAATAGTTCATCCATCCAGTTTGAAATGGTAAACTTGGGGATGAATACCACACCTCAAAACATTAATCTAGGGAAAAATTATTCTCCTGAAGAAACGTAGTCTTACATCAAATTATTCAAAGAATACAAAGACATATTTGCATAGACTTGTGAGGATATCAAGACATATGACACCAAAATCATACAACACATCATTCTCATGAAGGCTCAGATAAAACTGTTTCAAAAAAAGTTGAGGAAGATGAACCCCAGTCTTGAGCCTCAGGTCAAAGTAGAATTTAATAAGTTGTTGGTTGTCGAGATCATATTCTCAGTCAAGCATACAAAGTGGATCTCCAACTTAGTACCAGTAAGGAAAAAGAATGGGAATATAAGGCTTTGTATTGACTTCGGGAATCTGAACATAGCCTCAGAGAAAGATAATTACCCACTGCCTCCGATGGAACAAATTCTGCAGTGCGTGTCCATCTCTGAGATGTTTTCCCTTTTAGATGGTTTTTCTGGTTATAACCAAGTCTTAGTGGCCCATGAGGATCAACTAAAAACAACTTTTTGGAATAAGTGGGGAACACATGCTTACAAGATGTCATTCAGTCTCATCAATGTCGGAGCAACCTTCTAAAGGGATATTGACATCGCCTTAAAGGTTCTACTTGGATAATGTGTTGTGGTGTATCTTGATGATGTTACTATCTTTTCAAGGGATATAAAATACTATATAACTCATTTGAATAAAGTATTCAATAGGTGTAAAATATGTGGCATCTCTCTCAACCCTAATAAATCTACTTTTGATGTTGATGAAGGAAAACTACTAGGGTTCATTGTTTCCAAGCATGGTATTAAAATTGAACCTAAGAGAACTAAAGCTATCGCTAAGATTCCTCCCCCTCATTACAAKAAATCCATGCAGTCATTCCTAGGAAGAATAAATTTTATGAGAYGATTCGTCCCCAGCTTTGCCGAAATAGTAAAACCCATGCAAGACATGATAATAAAGAACATTGAATTCAGATGGGGATCTAAAGAAAAAGAATCTTTCAATAAGATCAAAGAAGACATAGTGAAAGCTCCTACATTGTTAAGCCTAGACTTCAGTTGAGAGTTCATCCTCTACGCCTTTTCTTTTGACATAGCATTTGCAGTTGTCTTAACATAGAAGAACCATGAAGGAGATGAATTCCCTGTGGATTTTATGAGTTCTATCTTACAAGGAGAAGAACTAAACTACCGACATGTGGAAAACCAAGCCTATGTCATATTCACATCTTTCAAACACTTCAAGTCATTCTTGCTCAAATCTAAGACCAAAGTTATTGTTCCTTACCCTGTTGTTAGGAATATTTTGGTACATAAAGACTTAGCATAAACGAGAGAAAATTGGATTGCAACTTTACAGGAGTATGACATGGATATTAAGCCTACCAAAATTGCCGAAGTCCATGGACTATGCAAATTGGATGCTAAATAAACAAGCAATGAATTACATGGAGATGCTTTGTATCAATATCAAGAGTTGTTTGAAAGAGGGGTCCATTACATCCCTATTAACTCTGACCAATGGTTTTATGAAATGAAATATTACTTAACCCACAAGTCATCCTCGCATTATCTAGATCCCAAAAAGAAAAGATCCCTTAGACTTAAGTCTGCTAAGTATTAGCTCATCCAAGGAATGCTATGCAGGAAAAATTATGATGGTGTTTTTCTGAGATGTCTTGAGAAAAGGGATGCAAAAAATGTGTTATCCGAACTTCATAATGGACCAACTGGTGGAAATTATGGTGGAGACACCACTGCGCACAAAATCCTCATAACTAGTTATTACTAGCCCACTTTGTTCAAATATTCTCATGCGTATGCAAGGAAATTCCGGCAATTCCAAAAGTCAGCGGGGAGAGTAAAGAAAGTTGCATTTCTCTTGCAACCTGTGATTTTCGAACGTCCCTTTCAACAATGGGGTTGGACGTAATTGGGGAAATCAATCCCAACTCTTCCCAACTACATAAGTACATCTTGACAGCTAGTGACTATTTCATCAGATGGATCGAAGCAATTCCCTTGAAGACTATCAATGAAAACAAGGTCACTTCATTCCTTGAATCTTATATTATCACCAGATTGAGAATTCCTGAATCTTAGCTTTGATAATGCCAAATATTTTTCTTCTTTGAAATTGACTGAATTTTCTCTTGAACAAAATATTAAGGTTAAGTATTTGGCAAATTACTATCCACAAGGGAATGCATAAAGAATGATAAGAACTACCCAAGGAAAGCACTTGAGAGAGAACGTTCTAAAGTTTAAGGAGTCTCTTCTTTTTTGAACTTAAAAACCTTCATGGAAGACGTGGCGANATAAGTACATCTTGACAGCTAGTGACTATTTCATCAGATGGATCGAAGCAATTCCCTTGAAGACTATCAATGAAAACAAGGTCACTTCATTCCTTGAATCTTATATTATCATCAGATTGAGAATTCCTGAATCTTAGCTTTGATAATGCCAAATATTTTTCTTCTTTGAAATTGATTGAATTTTCTCTTGAACAAAATATTAAGGTTAAGTATTTGGCAAATTACTATCCACAAGGGAATGCATAAAGAATGATAAGAACTACCCAAGGAAAGCACTTGAGAGAGAACGTTCTAAAGTTTAAGGAGTCTCTTCTTTTTTGAACTTAAAAACCTTCATGGAAGACGTGGCGAGGAAAGTAGCAACCCAATCCCAGAACGAAAGTAAGTGACTGGTAATGTGGATAATGTCTCTATTCTATATAACTGGTAATAAATTATTAAATTGTGATATAACATAGTTTTTTCTCAATGTAAATAATGGGCACGGTTAAATCTAATGCAACATATGGGTGTTTTATTATTAGTGGCCACACAAGAAAATACAAGCATATACTCGTGGAGTGTATGTGTTAAAAATTATCAAACATTATAATAAAGTTATTGGTTGTGATATGAGAATGATCAAGTCATTGGAATTTTCTAGTTGTTTCTTTGTGATGTTGTCCTCTCTCTCTGTTCATTAACCTATTGGAATATTTGCAAGAGTAGTTGCATGGATAAATAAGAAAAAATGGTACTCAACTCCATGGAAAGAGAAAGACATAGTAAGTGAGAAGTACGAAAAGTCCATTTACTATGGTCTTCAAATCTTAGAATTGTTATGGTGAGTAAAAGAAAGGATCACTTTAAGAAAAAGTTTCCCAAGGAACAGTGGAGAAAGAAGGGTTGCAGGAAGTGAGAATGGATAATTGTGAGAAAGTGTGTTGCATTATCTATCTATGCATATAATTTTACAGAAAGTGTTGCACTATCAACAAGAAGTGTTGAGTGATCCACATTCAAGGAGAAGAATCCATGGAGATAGAGTAGATTGCAGAGAGAAGATTTCAGTCAGGCCATCAGAGTCGATAGATGAAGAAGGGTATTTCCAGAAGAGTCGCCATGGAGTGAATAGTCTGGAAGACAAAAGACCAAGGCTTCCCAAAAAATAAGCCTCAAGACATAGGTAAAAGCCTCTTCAGAGTTGAAGAACAACTGTCATTGACGCTGAGCCATTCTGTGGACAATGTTCCAACATTATTGAGTAGACGGGAGCAAGTCAAAATACAATGAAAGGAGAACATGAAGTGTATTGCCAAGGGTACGAAAGAAATAACAACATGAAGAAGCCAATAGGGTATGAAAGAAATAACAATGGGAAAAAGCCGCAAAGAGATGAGAAACCACAGAAAATCCACAAAGAAGAGAGAAGCCRTGAAGACTTGCAAAGATGTAAGAAGCAGATAAGCTGCATTATTTTAATTAAAAGAGGAATTGAGTTTTATTTTAATTTTCAAGGATGAATTAAGATTTATTTGGGCATTCATAAAAAAAAAAAAAAAGGCACGTGAGAATAAAGTTGTTGATTTATTGGATATATTTCTTGTGCAGGTTGGTGACAATGAAATTAGTTTGTAAACCTTGGTAATGATGGCATTATATTAATTGATCTAAAAAGGTAAAAATGAGTGAATATCAGAGTCAAGTTGAACATTGTAGGACTTGGTACAAAAGTGAAAATGTTTTCTAAGATAGTTAAATATTGATTCAACATGTCTAGGTTAATAAGAGACCATCATAATGAAAGAGAAGTTTTGAAGAAGTTATGTGATACAGGAGAATCATTGGCAATCGTGTGGAGCAAGACTTATCAATGTCAAGGAATCTGTACGGGAGCTCAACGCTGGCAGTCACAGTAGATATTTTGAAGTCTGCCTTAACTCAGCGCCAAAATTAATCTTTGGGGCATGCTTGAAATCAGGCCGGGAAAATTTGGAGGCATGCTTGGACGATTACGAGCGAAATGGGAGACTCCACTATGGCTCTGGAATGCGTCTGGTATAGATAATCGTTAGGTTAAGTTATAGAGTAGACAAGTAGCAAGGAAAAACCCTAAGAGCCCTTTGTGATAAATAGAGGTTTTGTACGCATGAGGCTAGTCAGTAGTTGGCTGGAATAGAAATTAGGAGAATATTTGAGTAGATTTTGTTGTTCATTTTACAGTTGTAACCATTTTTCACTTATGAATATAACAGAGGAAAATTGATCCAATGCATGGGGTGAACATTGTTTTCAATTCTCTGTATTGTGTTTTCATGAATGAATGAATTGTGTTATGAGTAGATGGAACTGTGAATGTTAGGATACGTTTCAATTGTTTCTCTTCTATCGAGTAGTGCAAGGTGTGCACACAGAACGCAAGGAGTGCATTGATGGAACCTGTTTGAGTTCCGAAGCTCAGAAGAGATAACACGAAACTTTCCCTTTGCAAGGAGTGCAAAGAGACTGGTGCAAGGAGTGCACAGTCATCTGCAAGAACCAAAGCCTTGCGTAAGATCTGGTGCAAGGAGTGCACAGATCCGAGATTCGACTAAGTGTCGAATGGACTTTGCAATAAGTCGAAGAACCAGAAAGGGAGAATGCCAGGAGGGCGAGACGAATTTCTCTTTGAGAAATCCTTAGAATCTGAGTTATCGAATCCATGAAACGCGAAGTGTGCTCGGGAATTCGAAGTCTTCAGAAGACCAAGCTCAGAAGGAATAACACTTTGCATAAGTGTTAACGAAATATAAGAATCGATCTCGATGAAGGAGAAAAGGTTTGAAACCTTTGAACACCCAGAAGATCTTCTAACTCTGAAGATAGTGTAAGCACAAGGGGGAAAAGACCTCAGATGTTCGATCTGAACGCTAAAGAATCAAAACCGTCCATCAGGACGGATGCGTGGTGAACAACCAACATTTCAATGACTCGCGCTTTGGAGGAGTTAAAGGGAAAATGCTAAGAATTCATGAAACCCGAATCTGTGACTTGATCTGAGTCATTGGATCCAGGAGAGATCTGGACCGTTGATTTTCCAGGGTGGAATATCGACATTTCGGGGATCGGAGGGTTGAAGGTGACAAGCCTTTTGACTTCACTAAACGTGAAGTTCTGAAATCATTGTGACCATCAGATCTAAGGAGAGACCTAGACCGTTGATCCAATGCCATCGTGATTTCAGCTATCGGGAGAACAAAGGAGAGGAGACACCAAAGACGCAGAACGTGAAATGCTAATTTGATCGCAGTCGTTGATTAAGGAAAGATCTAGACGATAGATCAAGGGTCATCATGATTTTGAATATCGGGTGAACGGAGGTAGCAGTGCTCCCAGGGTCACGAAATACGAAATCGCAACGCGCCTTTCACTCAAGCGCATGGTCACCGCCAGTCGTCACAAGGGAGAAAGGGATTAGCAGAGAGGAGGTAGCGCCTGTTTGGCATTGCGGTTTGAACAACTCTTGGGAGAGAAGCGACATGTCTCAGACGACCTGAGCATTTGGGGAAAGGACTTGTGTAAGGGGGTTTGGGGTTTAGCAGAGACCCAAAGAATCAATCGGACTCAGTATCTTGATCGATCCTA
>SNQJ01S0057766.1:85281-104135 GCA_010110895.2 Picea sitchensis
GTGCAAGGAGTGCACAGATCCAAGATTCGATTATGTGTCAAAGGGACTTTGCAAGAAGTCGAAGAACCAAAAAGGGAGAACGCCAAGAGGGCAAGAGTAATTTATCTTCGAGAAATCCTTAGAATCTGAGTTATCAAATTTCTGAAACGCGAGGTGTGCGCGGGAAGTCGAAGTCTTTAGGAGACCAAGTTCAAGAGGAATAACACTTTGCATAAGTGTTTAAGAGATCCAAGAATCAGAATCAATGAAGGAGAAAAGGTTCGAAACCTTTGAACACCCAGAATATCTTCTAACTCTGAAGATAGCATAAGCGCAAGGGGGAAAAGACCTCAGTAGTTTGATCTGAATGCTACAGAATCAGAACCTTCCATCAGGAGGGACACATGGTGAATGACTAGTGTTTCCCTGACTCGTGCTTTGGAGGAGTCAAAGGGAAAATGCTAAGAATTCATGAAACCCAAATCCGCGACTTGATTTGATTCGTTGGATCCAAGAGAGATCTGGACCGTTGATTGTCCAGGGTGGAATATCAAAATTTTCGGGATCGAAGTGTCAGAGTGATAAGTCTTTCGACTTCGCGAAATGCGAAGTCCAAAAATCATCATGACCGTCATATCTGAGGAGAGAGTTGTACCGTTGATCCAATGCCATTGCGATTTTGGCTATCGGGAGAACAAAGGCAAGGAGATGCCAAAGACATGGGAACGTGAAACGCTAATTTGATCACAGTCGTTGATTAAGGAAAGATACAGACTGTAGATCAAGGGTCATCATGATTTCATCTATCGAGTGAATGGAGGTAGTAGCATTCCGATGGTCGCAAAACGCGAAATCACGACATGCCTTTCACTCGAGCGCGTGGTCATAGGGTAGAAAGGGCTTAGCAGAGAGGATCTACCGCTCGTTTGGCGGTGAGGTTCAAACAATGCTTGGGAGAGAAGCAACGGGTCTCAGACGACTTGCACATTGGGTAAAGGACCTGTGTAAGGGGGTTTGGGGTCTAGCAGAAACCCGGAGAGTCAATCAGACTCAGTATCTTGATTGGTCCTAGACCGGGAGGTCGCATAGCCCTTAGGAGAGATGGGGGGTCTGTATCATTATGTAAAATTTGTTGGTTTGAGAATTTGGAGGTGCATGTTTGGTGTTACCCAACACCGCAATTTAGTTCATGTTATTTTCTATAAGTCTGGGTAGAAGAAAAGTGAGTAATTATTGTAGTGGCATTTAGTTTTTGGAAACTATTGTCACACGTTTGAGAGTCTGTGTTGGAACTAGCCATTCCAAAAATAGACAAGTTTTATTTAAAGGAATCATTGATTACCAAACATTATTATGATGACAAGAAGAAATAAGAGAGAAAATAAGAAGAATAAATCAAGAAAAAAATTGTGAAAGAAAGAAATGAACAAGTAATAGAAGACATACTCATGATGAAGTATGGAAAGAGGAAGAATGTAGCTTCAGAGAGATTGAATCGATTTGGATCAAAATAGAAGTGGTGGGAAAGATCATGAAGAAAGAAAAGATATCGTGGAAGTGGAGCGATAAAGAAAGGATCGATAGAATGGATAAAGGGTTTGTTAGCACTTGGTAAATTGTTGGGCTGAAGAGAAACGAAGTACCAAGGTAACCTGCAAACCAAATTTAAGACTGGAAACTAGCCTTTCCAATCTAGAGAGGGCTCTCTCTGAGACCTAGTCTATGATAGATAATGACTTTGGATTGTCTGCTAGATTTATGTGTTTGGGAAATGTTTCTGGTTTCGTTGGCAAGGAAATACATGACTTTGGGCTATGGAGTCAACCTCCTGAAAATGAGAGAAATCAATGAATGGTAAAGAAAACTTTGAGATGATAAAGGATAAATAAGCAATGCTCTTTTAGTTTAAATATCATCATGTATGGCGAAAGAAAGGAGAACATAAAGAAAACCAGAGTCCTTTGTCTACACTACTTTTCCGACCCAACTTACATCAAAAAGATACAATATATAGAAAAACCATGCCCTCTCATGTTGCTATGCCTCAAACTACTTCTCCTATAATTTTGGATTCAATTACTTCCTCTCAGATGACCTTTTGAATAGAGTTTACCAAAAATGGAAACTCGACTGCACCCAATCATAATATAATCGACAGCTGCATCTCAATCATTCAGTCATGAGTAAGATTCGGTCATTAGGTTATGATAAATTGACGTTTTCTTTTACGGGGTGCCCGATTAATCGAGTGCACTATTGGAAACTCTATCACCTTGTGTAATGGGCTCTGGTTGCTACTGTGTGATCACTGGTTGTAGCATTCACATGGGAAGTTGGTGTAGCGGACATCCATTTGCAGTCACTCGTGCAACTCTAGGTGGAAACAATGGTTGGGAGGCCACACATATCTTCCAAAACTGGCATGCGTTTCGCTTACACCTACCCTCCTCAGTAGGTAATTTTACAACATCAGCGGGACGAATATTCATTGTGCGAGTTCTGCATTAGACTTCTTGTTATCGTTAGGAAACAAGATACGCGAGGGAAAATATTCCATGCCACGATCAAAAAAGACAAGATGGGGTTGTATCACTCATGCCTCTAGCTTCACCTACAACCTTAAAACTCTGAGTATTTTTCTAAGAGACCAGTTCCGTTTGTTTAGATTATTCACATGTCTCCATAAGAAAGCATTTCCTTTCATTTTTTCTTCAGCACTGGTGAGAGTCGCGACGACCTTGGTGAGAGTCAGCGGTCGTTATCCATGGTGGAGTCATTCCTTGAAATGATATGAGTTCTTTCTTTAACACCCTCGTTATTGAGAAATTGAATAAATCGTCATGCGTACTCGTGAGCTATCTTTTGAGCTAATTTTCATTTCCTGCCCGACTATGCGAAACTGGCGTTTGAATAGTCTTTTCTGTCAGTTCTCTTCCTAATTATCTATTTTCTTGATACAATTCAGCGATAGCGATCTGCACTTGCTTCAATTGTTGTGACAACTCCTGAACATTCACATTTTCATCACCTGACCTCCTTTGTCTTTCACCAATTCCCATGCTTGGAACTTCAGTAGTTTCTAACCGAACAATGTGCATGAGTAATCTCTTAACAACGGACTGGGTGTGTGGTTCACTAGGAGCTTGGATCTCCTCGGGTTTCTTAATCAACCTTGGTATGCCTCTTTTAGGGTGTTGGTGGTGAGGTGGCGAGTCTTCTATTACCTTGTTTCCCATGACATCTTCCTTCTTTCCCTGCACTATGGAATGTTGTTTCCCTCATAGATAGAGGAGTGTATCTTTTGGGGTCTCTGGGGATGTCAGCCGAGATCATAAATGAATACCATTCTTTGTTCAATTGTTTCAATTCTTCACCCACTAGCAACTTGATGAATGAAAAATGGGATAAAAAATTTCCCCAGTTGGTCAGCCTCAACCTTGACATTGTATGCCATCTTTTCG
This sequence comes from Picea sitchensis, assembly GCA_010110895.2. NCBI lineage: Eukaryota > Viridiplantae > Streptophyta > Pinopsida > Pinales > Pinaceae > Picea > Picea sitchensis. The sequence continues at coordinate 88,722 of SNQJ01S0057766.1, forward strand.
GGGATTGATGCAAGAAAGAAAGGAAGTACATCAAAGGTTTTTCCATAATGAAAGTATCCACAGCGATGCGATATGGTGTACTCCGCAAACACTGCTACATGAAATACCGGTGCAACTAGGAGGTTTTGGAAAGGCTCCCAGAGGTATTGTCTTGGAACGTCGATACCAATTTTCCATTTAGCCAATTGGGCTTGATAAAGTCTTTATAGCACAAAATGTCTAAAGGCATGCCTTTAAACAAATTTTCACCACGCGAAGGGATATTAGGTCTGGTGGTATTTTATAGATCAGTCGGAAGGTGATTCCCCACAATGGTGGCAGGAATCCGGTAAAATTTGAGGGTGAGCCCTTTCAGTCAACTTCACATTGTCGCGGCGATCTTTTCGCAGAAGTGCATACATTTGGTTTGTTCAAAAGATGCCCTGGTTTCTGGATCTTCGTTTATTAATTATAGGTCTTGAGCCTCAGACCTCATGGCCCTTCCACTTCTCTCCTTTTTTCTTATGCTTTGGGATGTTGTCACTATGCCAGTATATATTTGTCTCGCGCGCATGGTAATGAATAATAACACCCTCTCTACATGGAAAATAAGAATGGCGGACTTCGCAGAGACCGTCAGAAAGGTAGTGATGTTATAAGCTTTACCCGCGACAAGCAAAATGTCATGGAGTCCGCAAATGCGGTAAGGTGTGATCTGGAAAGAAAACTTCATTGCGATAGATTTTGTCGATTGTGGTGGTAACAGCGAGGACTTGTTGGTACGGGAATCCTGACGAAGAATTAAGTGCGATGCGAAAAGTACTAGGAGACTTGTGGGCAGAAGGTAGGTGCATAAATAAATTATGACATGGAAAGAAATTAAAGAAAGAAAGGTTGACCGGGGGTAAAATATAATTAGCAGCGCTGGATTTGGAGCGAACTCCCATAGAATTTAAACAATGACTGAAAAGGATGAAGGAGATGTGGCAACTTGAATCAACAAACTCACAATACGAACGATGACAATAAACTTTCCAACATCAAAGGGCTCTAGGGCTTGTAGAAAAAACCATAGACAACACACAAATCCAAAAAGTAAAGGAGAGGCGTGCATGGTGACCAGTATTTATACTCGAATTGGTAAGGAATGGAATCATGGCAGAGAACAATAAATCCATGGCGATGAGAAGTTTGGAAGAAGGTTGAAGATTTGCGCAGCAAAATCATGTGACGAGTACTCTTTGAAGTGTGAAAAGTAAAAATGATAAGAGCGACAGAGTATACATGATATGAGCACAATGATTTTTTACCTTTCTAACTTCATAATTGGGTGATGATGTTCATTATATCCAACGACGTGACCTTTATCCCAACAAATTTACTCAATCTTTGGCACGTAAATTCCCATTTCTGATAGGACTCGATCTTTAGGAAAAGGGACCTTTACAAGTCACAAATGACTAATCATTACACCCTTTACCGAATCCAAGGGCTAGACCCACTACTTGTTGATTCGGAGCCATTCATTATTAGGTTCACGACCTCTGCAGCTTTTATTTGAACTACAGAACTCATCTAGGACTAACTCTAAATATAAAAATTATGGTGCTAACAAGCGGCTCTAAATGAGATGTTATATCAGGGTGAGGTGGAAAAGAACAACGAGCGAGGTGCGACCATGAGTTTTGTTGACTTCTGAGACTCTAAAGTAATGAAAAAAGACTCATCAGGACCTCATGACACAGTTATATGAACATATCCAGCAACAGGGCCTTCAATTCAATTTAGACTTTCAGGCTGAAACACTGCTTTGAAATAAAATGGTTATTTGATAATGACATGGAAGGCGAGAAAAATTGCTAAACCCAGGATAATGTTTGAAGACACGCCATTCACGGGCCCCATTTGAACTCTCCATTAAGCTCAAGCAACTAGAAAAAGGCATTGTTTCACATGATATCTTGACAATCCTAAATGGGCCTATCCAAAGATGATCAAAATTTTCATGCCTCCCTTTGTCTTAATTCCTCGCGTCCCGCCGGTGCCAAATTATTCACCTTGAAATCCTCCTCTTTGGTGTGTATCATAGTATTTTCAATTCTGTCTTGGGTGAGCTGTGATTTATTGGAATACATGTTCACCTCTCATTTGCCGCACATGGACCAATTGGTTTATTCTCCTTTGGCGTCGTTTGGTTTCATCTTATTTCCTCTTGTCTAGCGTATCCATACTAAATCCAGCCAGGTGGGAAAAGTTGCATCTGCGCCATATACAATTTGGTATGGTGATGTGGAGATGAAATTTTTAGTGGTGATTATGTGAGACCATAGCATAAGATTTTTTCCAGATTTCTTATTGCATAAGATTTTTAATAATCCTGGTCAAAATTTTGTTAGATGACTCTGTCAATCCATTACCATGTGGCTAATAAGGGGTTGTAGAATATCCCAGAGTTATGTTGTAATCATTGTATAATTTCTCCATCTTCTTAGACTTGAATGTCGTTGCGTGGCCGATTGATGATCTTGATTGAATGGCCAGTCCCCAGACAAGATATTACTCTCTAAAGAATGTGATAGTATTCAGGTAGAAAACGCCTTATTAGGGCCGCTCGTTCCATTTTGTGGAGTAGTCTGTTGTAGTCAGTATCCATCTATGTTGAGTTGATGGCGAATGAATTTATCCTATAAAATCTAGGCCCCATTGTAACAATGGTTCCATGAGATAGGTTTTAAAGGTAAAGGTTGCAACTTTCTTTTTTCCATCGAAGATATGGCATTCATGGAAACTTGAAACTTCCTTGTATACATATGAAAAAAATATTGGGCCAATAGAAACACCACTAAATATTTTGTGTCTGGTGGTATTCTGGTAATGATGTCCCCCACAATATCCTTTATGGAACTCCTTGATGCCCTTTTGTATCTTCCTCAGCTCGACAATTAGGTAAGATCCCACCTAGATCGCACAATGCAATTTTCGAATGAAAAACTTAGCTACTTTCAACTTCAAAAAATTTGGCTTTGGTTTTTCTCAACCATGGAGGAGCTTGCAAATTCATAGCTGCGTAATAATGTCGTTACATACGGATAATCGTGAACTTCTACGAGATACACAGAGGAGTACGATTTGTCTTGTGGGTTCCGGCCGGATCAACAATAAAATGGATCCCAAAACATCATAATTTATTTGGGCCATTAATTTTGCAAATCTTGATTATGTAATCAACTTTGTAGGATTGATTTGGAGTCATATTCCAACATTAATGTGATCATTTCCCCTTCTCCTTTCAAGATCAGGCTGAGTCAAGATATCATTAACTGAGTTGTAGGCACACTAAGCAGTGACAAGAAATGCAATATATAGTGTGAATTCCTTTAGAGTTTACCAAAGACATATGCTTGTTTTCCATTATGTCATATTTCAAATAGGCGTCTCTTAATGTCTTACTGTAGTATACTATGGGATTCTCAAAATTATTCTCATCCTTTTGTAACAAGATGCCAACGATGGTTTGTTCTGAGGTGAAGGAAAATAATAGAAATTCCTTCGCAAAATCTAGGTTGGCTAACACTAGAACTTTGAATTATACCTTAATATCTTTGAATGACTTCCTAGCTTTAGGAGTCCATTTTATCTCACTTCCCTTTCACAGGCATATTTGGCAGGTAGCAGATTTATAATCTCAACAAGTTAGGGGAATGAATATTCTGAAATTGCAACTCTACAGGAAGGAATTTGCCTCTTTCTTTCTCTGAAGTGTTGATATTCCATAATTCCTTTCACTACAATGGGGTCTATCTTTATTCCTTCCTTTGAAATGACATGTCCAAGTAATTTTCCTTCTTGCATCCCAGTTTGATTTTCAGATTTAGAGATGCCAAACTTTCTGGATTGGAAAACCTTCCTTAGATGTTAGAGATGTTGATCATAGGGAATCCAAAAACACCATGATATAATCCAAGTAAACCAAAATAAACTTATCTTTCTCGTTAGCCAAGGCTGTGCATGGCCCTTTGGAAAGTCGCTGTATGCATAAGCCAAGGCATTTTTCATACATGAAGAAAGTACCCCAAGGTGTTAGCCAAAGTATCTTCTCTCGGTGTCTAGGAGTGCACCATGATCTCCGTTGAATCTAGAAAACCATCAAGCATTGGCATTTTAAGTCCAGCCACCTTCTAAAATGTAATCCATCTTAGGAAGTGTATAGTTGTCTTTGGAGACACCTGTTTAAGATAGAAAGTCCACAAACAATCCTTATTGCCACTTTTCTTTTCGATAAGGCACAATTTTATCCTTTACTTGGAAAATCTTAAGGACAGAACAATTTTGGCATCAAAGCGGTTTCCTTACCTCCTTTCAATGCGATGTCGATGCTTGAGGTTGATTCATCTCAACTTTGCTTGAAGGTTTTCCCAATATCTACTTGATGAGATTACATGTTGGATGCTCGATTATTTATAGATGTAAATCATGTTGAACTACACATAATATAGATCCTAGCTAAACAATAATACACACATTTCTGGGAAGGGAATTGGAGAAAGAAGAAGGAGAGAAAGAATGAAATAATTCTCATTAGTAAGTTAAGATCTTTTAGAATAATTTACATGATATACTTTGTATAACTCAATGGTGCATTGGAGAAAGAACAATGCACCATATTCAGATAATCTAAGTGATCTGGACACACACTGCTGGGGTCTGAGAGTAAACTCCCACTTAGTCTAGTCTCTCGGGAAGTTAGGGGAGTGAACTTCCACCTAGGTTAGTTAACTAGTCAACTAGTCAACTGATCTTCAGTTAAGCATTTTGAAAGAGAGTGGGTGAGTTAACTTTCGAGAATCAGAATTGGCCACTGATCTAGTGATGATCCGCTACTTGGAAGGGTTGAATTATCATGGTGATGATCCCAATTTTTGCATGGTGTCCTAAAACCAAATACAACATCTCATATAACAATAGTCAAAGCCAGAGTATCAGTGAAGAATATTCTCCTAAAATATAGGAGACTATATAATGACTAGTATGAATAATAAACAAGGAAAAACAGCAGGAAAAAGAAATCTAGAATTGTGTATGAATGCTCAACACCCCCTAAGCATCCACTATAGGTGAAAATAAAAAGGATAGGTCCCAACAGAGGAATGTTAGGGTACCCAAATACAAAGACACACTAAAAATAAAGTGAGGAAAAGGAATAAACCTCATAGGAACACCCCTGGAGTTTAATGTGTCTCCAAAATAAAAGAACACGCTTTACAATTTCTAGACGTAGTGTCCTTCCACTCCAAGATGACTTAGAGAGAGGAATGGAACCTTCACTTAGAGTGAAGATGTGAGTGAGATATTTGTTATCTGTAATTAGAAAAAGCATGAAGTTGATGATACAAGTGTACTAAGTCTAGATGTAGTGCATGTGGATCTGATGTGCTTCTGTTGTCTGGTGGACTTGAGTGCTTTCTGGTTGTCACACACCAAATGACAGTCGGTCTATGGAAACTAAAATTCCCAACTTATTGAGACAATGTTGTAGCCACATAGCTGAATGGTTATGTTAACGCTACCCCTTTATTTTCTGCCTCATTTGAGAGAGAATAGAGGCAATGGAAAGTCTTCTTCCTCCAACTCAACATATGAGCCCCGAGAACCAAGACTGGGTGAGTAACTAGATGTGAACTTGCGATTAGTTTTATCACCATCCCAGTCGGAATCATTAAACCCAATGAGATATAATGTAGAGTCAACTGCATAATTAATCCCAAAGGTAATGGTGACTGTATGTATCAAGGATCACGCTTTGTAGCCAATGTAACTCATAGGCTCCATGAACTTGCAGAGTGTAACTTCATAGGAGAGTTCAGTGCAGGTGAAGATACAACAAGCTCCCCACTACTTATTTGTACAGTGTGTTGTCAGCTTGATTGGAATCTCCCAGCCATCCATGGTTGACTCACGATGAGGAAAGTGGGAAGCGGACTAGGTCATCATGAAACTATCTCAGGGATCTAGGCATACTTGGCCAGAGGCAGTTTGATTCAGTGCATACTTGTTGATCTCGGAGTCCTAAGGAAGAGATTAATGAAGACCATGTCCATCATAAAAAACCTGTCATGTAGAATCTTCTTGACTGCAACAATCACTGAAATTGAGCAACTAGTGATCAACAAATCATCAGCATACGCAACTAAAGTAAGAGTGAATCGGTAAATTCTAAAAGCATGTAGACATTAGGAGGGTTTGATTCCTGAGTACAAAGTTACAGTGTGAGTGGCATGGTCATCTTGGGAATACCATGCCCTCGAACTGCTTGAGCCCATGAGGCACTTCTTGATCGACAAACCAAGATAGTCTGCATAAATCCTGAGACTGCTCCCGTATGGGCATCCTTAGAATATCACCATGAACATGCATTCTTCATGTCCATCGATGGATTTCCCATCCTTGGATTCCGCAATGGCAGAAGTGCCAATGGTATGGAATCCATATTCTCTACTGGTGTGAAGGTCTCATCATCGTCAATACCATAGAACTTGTTGAAAGCCTTTGTGACAAGCTGGATTTGTATCAGTAATTTGTCCATCTAGCACTCTTGGTCCTATATACCTGTCCTTCCTTATGACAGGTTTCCTCCCAAAGGAAGAACCGGATCCCAAGTCTGTTTCTCAAGGAGGTTGTACTCCACTCTGCATCGAAAGAAGAATTCCCAAAAGGTTCAGCCTCTCCATGGGGTGTGAAGGATGCGAAGGAGGCTGGAACTAGAAAATATTTTTGGGTGGAAATGGTTTAGTGGAAATGAGTGCAACATGAGGCTCCTTGAAAACATAATGAGTCCTCCTAGTATCAACTGAATCACCAACAACATCCCCTGCATCCTAAATAGTAGTATGTTTGGGCCTCTTCTTCAACTGCAAAGTACACATCTGGATTTTCGATTCAACATATGCTGACTCTAAATATGAATCATTTGAGTTCTTTGAATCATAACTCTTGTCTGAATAATATTAGGCATGTGCATGCTCATCACCTGTTGGTGGAAGAGATGAAGGTGTCTAGATGGAATGTTGGGGTGCGTCAGAATACACTCCTCAGTTGGACCACTTCACTCAATGATGATATGGTCGGAGGAAAGATAAATTATTTTGTATCCCTTCACACTGTCAAGGTAGGCAACAAAAATCCACTCGGTGCTTTGTGGATCAACTTCCTTCCTCTTCTCAGAGAGAATAATGGCCCATGCATGTCAACCAAATATATGAAAAAGTGGGTCACTTCGATTTTGAGGCTGCTTCAAGCCTCATAGGGGTTCTTATACTTGATATATCTATGGGGATATCTGTTTTTGGATATATGTTTCCATAATTAAGTGCTTCAGCCCTTAGTCTCTATGGTAGTGACTTTACACGCAACATTCAAGATGCCATCTCATTTAGAGATGTTTCTCTCAACAACTATGTTTCTTTGCCGGAGTATGAGGCTGTGTTTGTGAATCTAAGGTTATTTGGATGTTATTTTTCTATTTAAGAGGAAAGAGATATCTCTTGGAGAAAGAGGTATTCATGAGCCAAGAAGGCTAGAAATTTGGGCGAGTTTTCCATGTGTTCATTTTATAGCACATGGGCATTTTATGATGTAAGCATTACTTGTATTGGAGACTCATGAGCTATGATTTCAGATTGTAACCAGTTTGTTTATATTTCTTCTTATTTGAATATATTGGATATTTGAGGATCAAATACTGCTAATGATTTATGGATCGCTAAGGTAGAGGATCTACTATATTTTTTCCCATCAGTCATTTTTTATATTCAAGTATTTATGCGTTTCATTAAATTGAGAGAATCTTTTTTTATTGAACATTCTATCTTATGTTTTTCTTCTTCATTCTCCCACCTATCAACATATAATATTTTTTCTATTGAGTGACTTTAATGCCTTTGATGAGTAGAATGTTTGTGATTCCATTACCCATTGGTGTAGCCTAATATCAGGTTTGATTCCCTACTCCTTTCTTTCTCCATATTGTTGATCCACCTATTCCAAAATGAATTATCTTTTACATTTTGATGGGTGTTGAGCTTACACTGAAAGTCACACTTTGACTAAAGTGTAATACTTTATTTTGTGCGCTGTTGTCGGGGATGGTTTTGAGCAGATTGAAAATCTCCTTGGAAAGAATGACATTGCACAACTCCAAATTTAGATGGTATTTGAAGTTGGACGCCTTCAAGACTGCACATTCAACATGGAGACTCCATTGTTGATATATGTTGATGATGACTCCACTAAGTGGAATGAGACCAATTAAATGGATATGAAGGCTATCATGGCGGAGGTTTCCCCCCTCAATTTCTCATCCATAGATGGTTATCCACATCCTGTGCCTCAAATTGATGAATGGAAAGATCTTCTACCCATATTTTATGAAAGGTGAGAATGATATCCCTATTGAGCATGTTCATGAATTTCATTATTTGATGCAACAACTTGACATCCATCATGAAAATATATTGATGAAAATGTTCATGTATGCAATGGAAGGCTATCTTGAGGCAATGGTATAGAACGCTCCCTACTTCTAGTATTTCATGTTTGAAAGACTTTCATGACTTTTTTTATTCTCGTTGCAAGATAATTTATCCAGCTGAAAGACTTTTTGAAATTGTTGTGAGGGGTATGCATTATATATTCAAGATTCAACAAGTGATTCCTCTAGCATTGATGATGAAGGGGATGATTATACAGAGAAGGACTTAGATGATGAGTTTCATAATGATTTAGCTAAATTTGAAGAACAAATGCATTATTCATGTCAAAATCTAGGTCCCCAAGAGAAATATCAAAATGGACAATCCATCATTTCCCTATCTCCTCCTTTTCTTGATTCTTTAAATCAAGAGGTCATCTTAAGTTAGAATTATTTCATCATGAGAATAGTGTTGCAACTTGTCATGAATGAATTCATAACTTACCAGTTGTTGTTGTAATCCCTCCTATTTTTAATGACCCAGTGTGCCATGATTTGCCAAGTTTGATGACTGAGGATGTTTTCCCTAAACAACCATTTTTCCCATCTATTGTACTAATCCCTTCATCCATTAATAGTCAAATGGTAATTGTTTCACCTTTGTATGATGATTATGAAGATGATTTCCATGAGCAGATCTATTGAAGACTTATATAAGAGAAGTACCCTTCCATCAAAGCAACAATAGTTTATTTCAACCCTCGTGTCATATTTTTTGGTGAGAAAAGATGATAATCTAGAGACTAGAAGGTGAGAAACGAGAAATTGGGACCATAAGCCAAGTTATGATGAATATCCCTCACAATCGGAAGATAAGATAGAATAATGTAGTTTCTAAAATACTTCTAATTGTGATGAACTGCCTTATCAACCCCCTATTCCTCTTGAGGACACAAGCTTAGTTTCATCAAGTAGCCAAGATCAAATGCTATGTGATCAGATGAGAGAGAGAGGTTGAGATTAAATAAAGACAAGAATCACTAAGCCTTTTCCTAATACACCTCATGACCGGAGTGGACCAAGGCCATATGCACTGAGGATGAATTAGAAATTAGCAAGCAATGCAACAACCAAGTATAGTGGAGGAAGGACCTAATGAAGTACTTTCCTTTTTACACAAAGAAATATCACAGGGACAAGTATTGATTATGTTTTTCAAGATCCATTTGCAACATGTTTGAAAGAAGAAAGTGGGCCTAGGCTATTGATTTCTTCAATGGAAAGTGTGTATTGCCAAATGTTTCTTTGGCGTGCCTTCAAATAAGAATTATCTCTAGTGCTTAGGGAAGCACATTTCAAAGCTTCAAAGAAGTTTAAAAAATTATGAAATGGCTTCATTGGTTATTCCATGTAACCCAGATGCTTCATTTCCCATAATTGAAGGTGTATTATAATAAGCTTCTTTGGACAAACATCGTTCATCATTTTGTCAGTTCAGTTCTGTTGCATTTTAGTTTCAATTGGAAGTCACATATCAGCGGTGCGAGAGAGGTTAAAGGTTGGGAGAATCCCTAGGACAAGGAACTGAAACTACAAGAGTTCTTACAGGCTCGGGAGGACTCTATCCCATGGAGCCTATGTTAGCCTGAGAGGTGCAGCCAGAAGAGGCTTGTCTTTCCATAAGAAACTAAATAACCTCTACATGCATATACAAGATTTTAACCTATCAACTCAAGGTTCTTGGTTAGTCTCATCATACAGAAGAGAGCAAACATTCCATAGCACCAGCGCTGCGAAATTGTCTATATAGCATGGTTTGCCATTTTACTACCTAAAATGCCACCAAATATGTTAAGCAATGTAATGATGGTGCTATGAATTCTATAGGTTGTTACCAAATCCATTTTCATGTTGGATGCTACCAAAATGTCAATGTTGAAGTGATGTGGTTGTGAATTATGATAGGCTACTGAATTTCCGTGGGTACACCAAGATGAGTACTACCAAAGAGCTCTATGAAAATTAGAAGAAACCAAATTGTCTTGAGTTATTTTCAAAGGACATACATGAGTTTCAGTCGACTAACTTAAACCTTGGATTATGAACAAATGAGAAGCTATTTTTTAAAACTGGAGGAGGTTTTTGTTCATAAAATTCCAAATAACAAAACACTCTCTCAGTTTTTCAAAATGTTATGGTTTCAGATATATTAGACATAAGTGGTGCTACCAATTGTTTTACAATGGTGCTACTCAATTTCATGTAGCGGTCATGGTTTTCATATTCACCTTGTTGGGAGGTTGCAACCTGCCAAGGAGGATTTGAATGGATTCTCAGGGATCAATTAGATGTCAAGGGACACCTACACCTAGGATTTAGCTCCATCAAAGGCCTCATGCAATGAGTGGAAACAGTTATAATGACTTCCAACAAATTCCTAAAAATTAGCTTGAGTTTGTTAGATTTTTGTCTCTTTGATTGTCACTTACACCTATCTCCAAGGCTTAGAATCAATTGAGAGATGAGATTCGACCTCTAATTTTACCTTTGGATGCTATTTTCTATTTAGAGAAGGAGAGATCTCTTGGAAGGGGGATTCATGAACCAAGAGAGGCTAGAGAAATTTGGAGCTGATGGGATTTTTCTGTGTGTTCATTTTGTTAGCCTATGAATTTTGATTGTAATAATTACTACTATTGGAGACTCATGAAATTTTCTGATTTCAAGTGTAACCCTTTTTTAAATTTCTTCTTACTTGAATATATTACAGATTTGAGGATCAAAGACTATCAATGATTTATGGATCCCTAATGAGGATCTCTTGTATTTTGCCCAGTAGTCATTGTTTATATTCAAGTATTTTTTGTTTCATTAAATTGAGGAGGATCTATGTTTAGTGAACATTCTATCTTATATGTTTTCCTTCTTCATTCTGCAGCAGAGGATCTACTGTATTTTGCCCATTAGTCATTGTTTATATTCAAGTATTTTTTGTTTCATTAAATTGAGAGGATCTATGTTTAGTGAACATTCTATCTTATGTTTTCCTTCTTCATTCTTCCACCTATCAGCATATAATCTTGTTTTCTATTGAGCTGATTTAGTGCCTTCAATGAGTAGAATGTTTGTGACTCCATTGCCCATTGGTGTAGCCTATTGATCTGTAGTTTTCTTACCTCTCCCTTTATTTCTCCATCTTGTTGATCCACCTATTAAAAACCAAGATTATCTTTTACATTATGATGGGTGTTGACCTTACACTTTAGCAGTCAAAGTGTGACTTTCAGTGCTAACATTAGAATGTTAGCACTAGGAATCACCTTCATATTGCATGGAAGGCAAGCCCATYACCCATCAAGTTATATGTGAATGTAAAAGAGTTTTTGAGGGTTCAAATGGATAAGACTCAAGATGATAATGTTCCAAATTGGAAATCAGGGCTAGCATGCACGAGCAATCAAGGTCTTGGATAACTTCAATCAGTAAGTGGGAGTAAATATGAATAGAGGGAAGACTTCAGTGAGAGGAATGTAGAGATTGTTGTAAAAATTAGGTATGCAGACAACCTAAGGAAGAAAGACTCTTAACAAAATATCTTCTTGAGTTCAAAGTTTAAGGACACTAAAGAAACATCATAATAATAGTATAATCAAACATACATCATAATATCACCACAAAAATTCATGTGAATCATTCAAATCACGTGTTAGTGCTAGAAGTTGCTCCTAGACTACTATAGGGTCAAGCCTAGCACATCTTCATTTATTGCAATGATTTTATAAATAAGGATGTGTTTTGGGTTTTGAAAAAGGGTGGATTAGGTAAAGTGAAAGAGAAAGAATAAAGGAATAAGCTAAAATGCAGACCAGTGAATCACCATTGGGCATGGAGTCAAGTAAACACTCTGTTAGATTAAAGGCCAGTGAACTGCATATCAAACAAAATACTTATATGATGATGGTTAGAAGAATGGAGAATGTGACAAATAGTAGAACATCCACCAAACAAAGATTGTCTCTGCAAAATGGATTTGGCGGGTACTTGAACAAAGCACACAAACAATAGGAAGATCAAAACAAATCTTACTGCTCAAGAATATATTGTTTATGGACAGTCATTGATTCTCAATGGTTGTAACTCGTTCAACCAAGAGGGAAAATTAGAATGGAAAATGAAGAAATCACAATCTGATAACACAACTCATAGGGATGTTCAATGTCAGAAATGAATTCTTAATAAAATTGCCCATAGGCTTACAATGCTCATACACAGGCCGATTAATCAAATTCTTCTCAGGCCTTACCCTCTCGACCCCCCATGGTGTAATACAAAATGTTGATTAAATAGGAAAATTACAAGACCTATTCCATGTGTCATTAAAATAATACAAATCATTAAACTATTGACAAAATTCTAGGAACAGAAAAATAGTAATAAAATGAAAATCAAAAGATAATTTCAACTAAGTCTCCAAAAGCTCACGAACAATCAAAGTTGTTGGTTTAAATATGGAACTGGTTCCTTGAAATATGGAGTTTTACTACCACATATGTTCTCATTCCTTTGAATGTTGATATTACTCATGAAAATGCTCTACTGTGTTTTGAATACCAAGATATTCTCCTATAAATCTTGCAACCCCTTGATTAGTTCCTGGTGAAATCTCCTTGGATTGGTTGGTCATGTATGTCATTTCCACTTGTGTTCTTATGCTTTAACTGCTGAGAGATGCCTAAAAATATGGAATGTTCTGCCAATTTCTGCCAGATGTTACTCTCAAACTCTATCATGGCAAACCTATATGTCTCGAATAGGTAATGTTGTTGAATTTATCCTCTGCCAGAAAATMTGGGGATAACCCTCATATAACTGATTCAACGCCACTCGTCTTAGATTTGTCCTACAATTGTTGAGTTTGTGCCAAAAAATACTTTGCCATCATTCTGGTTTCTATTTTATAATTTCCAACTTGTTAMTTTACCCTTTTCGTACTTRGATATACTTCAAATCTGGGAGTTGATCTTGACTGTCACATGTCTTCAAACTGTCGCCTGTGTCCACTTGTTGCTTGAATATGTTCATCGAATCTTTTGAAGAAATGGAAATCCAGAAATTGAATTGATCCTTTGACTGTTTATTTGCAATTTGCTCTGCCATTTGTTCCAACAATAATAGACCTGAAGATATCATTTCTAAATATAGAACAACAAATTGGCAAGATGGAGTTGGAATATAGGCTCTCCTTTTCATTCACCAGTGCTTCTTTCATTTTCTATAAATAAGTCAGATTCTTATGTGTTGCAACAAAAACATTGTATGGGTGCTTTTCTCTCTAGAGGTATTCAATAATGCTCAATGTAAAAGCTCCATATCCTATACGAAGGCTAGCTAAACCAACTCTTTTGTTGAATTTCCACAAAACAATCAAATTTTCATTCACCCAGGCCATCCTGAACCCTTTCCTGAAAATTCAATATATGCTTCATCTAACACGACCAAGATTGATAAGTGGAGAATCGCTAAAGGGTATTCATCATTAATAATGCTGCCACCTGGATTGTTTGGAGAAGCTAAGAAGATGCTTTATTTATCTTGGCACCTTGCGCCTTATGCCTCGACATATGATGTGATCTAACATTTGACATGATGCTAGGTCTGTGATTTCCCTTAACATTTGGTTTGGCAATGAGCTGACTTCAAAACTTGAATGTAGGATCGGCTAATTCAACTCACTATAAACTCTGCACACACTTGTAACTTTGATTTTCTCTGTGATTGGATGGACACCTCGGTGCAATCTTAGCATTTGGAGATCCTGTAGCATTTGGGATCTCTTTCGATGTTGGGGAATTCAAATCCCAGTTTCGTAATATAGAAAGAGGTGCCACAACCAGACTCAAGAAATGCAAAGAAAGAGACACTCAAGGCGGTTTTACCAATGCCCATTTCATCTGCAAGAATAACATATGTCTCCTGAATTCGGGCAATTTGGAAAAATCGTCTTGCTGCTACTAGTATTGATTTGATGGGAATTTGGGTGTGACATGATGAACACATCCACAACTTGAACTGTGTACTCATCAACAAACTCACCAAGCATTAGTCCCTCTGTTCCTGGCTCACTATCTGTGGTGCCTTGTGTTGAAATACTTGACTGGGATTGCGCGTTGTTGTTGATGGTATTGTGGACAGGTTTCAACCGGAAGCAATCTTTCACCTTCATGATGAATACCAATTATCAGAACAGATGGCAACGACCTTTGTTGGCAAGACAAATTGTTCTTCAGCCAGGATAATTCCTACTCGTCGTGGCTTGGTGTGGTGCTAGTGCGTTGTCTTTGATTTGACTATTGTGATGTTGTGTGGTTTGTTGTCGGTGTTAATCTGTGTTGTTTGTTGATGGCAGGTGCGCTCGACACTTTAACCTCGATGCCTGATGGTTTTAATGGAGATTGGCCCTGTGGGCCCAATAGTTTTTCTAGAGTAAACATTAGCACTGTAAAAATGCCCGAAACCCAGCTTTTCCTAAAATACAATAATTATTTTTCACTTGTTCAAAAGAACCCAAGATATAATACCATCTACACATATAAAAACTGGCTTGCGCTGCATAAAAAACATGTTTAAGGAACACTCCTTTAAAGTTTTAAATTTGAAGTTCTAGGTACTAACACTTTTCGGTGCTACAGGAATAACCACATTCCTGCAACAAGGAGAAAATCGAATATTTAGTATCTGGATACTAACATTGGCTCTTTCTGGGGGATGATTCTCTCCCTGTGAGGCATCAAGAATAAGCAGACCACTGTGCCTTTTCCTTTGTGCATCCATGCAACACAGCCTGCAAATTTTTGTCTCTGCAAACATTCACATTCTTATGTGTTGTGCTTAGTCCATTGGGTTATGGAGTCCGTCAATAGCATTTCAAATCAGGCCCAAACTCCTGCAACTTATTCAAACTCTAACAA
>SNQJ01S0057767.1:0-18277 GCA_010110895.2 Picea sitchensis
ACTTAAGCTATCATCACTACTGTACTTGCCATCAATGACAAGTCTATGCTGCCTGTAAAACATGCCAACACTCCTTTGTACATTCTTCCTGCACCCATGTCATCTTCATTGCTGTGTCATCATCTAGCTTCTTCTGCCTTAGACGATTGCCATCAATGACAACCTTGACATTCTGAATCCTCTCTGCTATTGCCATATTTCCAACAAACCAAACCTGCGACATTTTTCAAATGTCTGCTTGAGATGTATCAAATGATCTTCGTCAGATTTAGAAAAAACGGTTAGGTCATCATGATAGATAACCATGAACTTGTCTCTTTCGTCGATGAAAGCAATATCCATAGCACGTTGTTAGGTAGCACCTGCATTCATTAGACCAAAAGGCATCTTATCATACATGAATGTACCCCAAGGGGTAGTGAAGGCTGTTTTTTCTTTATCATGTTCATTTACGACAATTTGATTGTACCCGGAGAACCCGTCGATCATCGACATTCTATTTGCCCCAACTACCTTTTCTAATACGTGATCCATTTTGGGTAGAGGGTAGTTGTCTTTGAGGGAGGACTTATTTAGGTTTCTAAAATCAACACACAGTCTAATCTCCCCGCTCTTCTTTCTAACCGGGACCAGGTTTGCTACCCAATCGGAGTATCTCAGTGGTACTATTATTTTTGCATCCAAGAGATTTTTAACCTCCCTTTCGACCAAGGGCAATAATATAGGGTTGATTTGTCTAAGTTTTTGTCTAAAGGGTTTGACACCAAGCTTCAGGGGTATCTTGTGTTCGATCACAGTGGTGTCGTAGGTTCTCAGTTCTTCATAACACCAAGCGAAAATGTCTTTATATCACCCAAGTAATTGTTTATACTTGCTCTTTACCTCAGGAGGAAGGTACTTTGATATTTTAACCATCCTAGGCTCCTCTTTTGTCCCTATGTCGCAGTCTTCAACCTCTTCTGGTTGGGGTTGTAGAGTGTATTTTAAGGGCATATCATTCTGATCGAACTGTCTCTCCAGGGGGATTAGTCCCTTTGGAATATTATTGTTCTTTAAAACTAACATGCGATTGTTAGAAATTTTTTCTCGGAACTCCTGAGACTCCTCTCCCTCTTGCATAATCTAGGTATGATCATTTTGGTCTTCCTGGTCAATGTGGGTTTCAGAGAAATCACCTACCATTTCTAGGAACTTTCTAATCTGTTCGTCATCCTCGAAAACCTGCCAGTGTTGTACGTTGTTTGGTATGGATGGTCTGTGCCTTACCTCTTTGTGGTACTTTAATTTGAAAGCGGTGGGGGGTACGAAAGTTGAAGCCGATTTGGCCAGTGAATTGGCTTGCTGGTTTTTGGCCCGTGGGATGAAATGAACCTTTATTGATGAAAATAAATTTTCCATAAGATCCCAGGCACAATTTCTGTAAGATCTCAATCTTGGGTGTTTGGCCTGGTATTGCCAATTTATTTGTTTCACTATCAACTTTGCATCTCCGTAAACTTCCAGGTTCTTTATGTTCAACTTCCTCGAAGCTTCCAATCCTAAGACTAAGGCTTCATACTCACATACGTTATTGGTGTAGTCTATATCCCACTGAAGCCTTTAAGAGAAAGGGATAACAAAATCGTTTTTAGGTGCCACAAAAAGTACTCTTGCACCTGCCCCTTCACATGACAGGGCACCATCAATTTTTTTTTTCCAAATCCCAGTGCTATGTATATTTTCATATGTCTTTCCTGATTCATTATTTTCTAAGTCGTTCTCTTCTGCACAACTATTTACATCATCATCAAAAGACATAATACAATTTCCTAGATCTTGATCGGCAATATAAACAGGATAATTGTTAGGATTCTGAGGGTCACTGACTGTGTAGGCTAGCCTTGTTTCCCTGTATAACCGAGTAAGTTTTCCACCAAACACAGGAATCGTGGCGTATGTCATGTCTAGTTGAAGAGACTCACCAAGTTTGGCTCTCCACGACCTAGATAATAGTAAGCCATACTTCAGGGGTATATTGGCAATAACTACATCCATCAAGATGCTTTTCACCGGGACTTGTGCAAGAGTGACTACTAAATCTTTTATCATACCCAGGCACTTAACTCTTCTTGAATCGAAAGAGTAGAGATCCCCATAAGGCCTGGTGATCTCGAGGCCTAGTCTATCCATAATAGTTTTGGGCATCACATTATGTGAGGCCCCAGAGTCTAGCATGCAGTTATGTAGCAGTCGATCATGAACATTCAAGGTGATATAGAAAGGAGCGACGATGTCTCTGGCACCCTCGAAATATGGACCAAAAGTGATATTGGGCTTATCATCTTCCAAGTTTATCACATCAGAGTGACTTTCTAGCTCCGAAAAACCTATCGCTTTGGTCATCTGCTTTCAATATACATGATTCTTCGCTGATTCCACCAGAGGGATTGGTATTTTTATCTTATTTATCTCATTTTCGAGGCTGAACCCTCCACTACCTTTGTCTGTTTCTTTGGTTGAAACCCCAGACTCATTTTTTTCTAATTTATTTGTTTGTGCTGATTTATCACTCGTGAGTTTATCTACCGGTATATGTGCTTCAGCTGTCTTGGTTTCCTTTGTTTGGGTCTCAACCTCCTTTACTTTGGGATCTAGTGAGTCTGCCCCTTTCATTTTTCTATTAGGTGTCTTCGTCTCTTTTTGGGCGGGCTCGTATAATTCACCTCTAGGGAGAATTTTCTTGGGTTGAGGAGTCAACGCAGGTTTGTTTTTAGACCTCAGGTTATACCTCGGTTGAACCTCAGCCATTATAGAATCAATTACTTCTTGATAGACATAAACATTGGTGTTGTTTATGTCCTCATATTTATTTGACGATTGTTGAGTGTTCAAGGACTTCTCGTAATCTTCTTTAGTTAAGTAAGGTTGTGTACAGTTGTCACCCAAATTTGTCATATCTTCGTCCAAATCTTCGAAATCTTGCAGGTCATTTCCTCCTATAAAATTTTCATTTTTTAAAGGGGTTTGAATTTTCTGGTCTTCATTTTTAATCTGCCTTTGTTGAATTTGAGGATTGGGGTTTCTTCTGAATTCCCTCTTAACGAAAGGATCGGCCTTGGACTTATCTAGCTCCATTCTAGAAATCTTATTCGATAAATCCTTATTTATCCTAGCCATATCATCCATTTTTCCGTCTGTTGATCTATTGGACCCTGAGGGTCCTGCTTGTTCCCCAAAACAATTGTTTTCTCGGTTTCCCATTTCTACCTTGGTTTTCAACTTGCCAGAAGCCATCATATTAGATTCGATTTCTACAACATCATCTTGCATTTGGGTTAGGGTAGCCCCCCTCCTTTCTCTCAAAAGAAGTGCGAAATCAGGTTCGAAGGCTCCCGCAAAGGTTACCTTGGCTGCAGGTTGGGATGGTTTAACTTCGACCGGGATCTTATTATATAATTTGTTAAATATTTGAATGTATTCCATAACAGTTTCCGAAGTATTTTTCTTTATAGAGCCAAACTCTGTCAAATAATACAAATGGTCTTTCCTTTCGCCCCATTGTCTAAGAAAGGAGTCTTCTAGGGCATCATAGGATAATATAGATCCCGCGGGTAGACTTTGAAACCAGGTTCGTACCTGTCCTTTGAAAGTCTGAACAAACAACCTCGAATATACGTCTTCGTGTTCGAGGCCTAGGATATCGACGAACAGATCAAAGAAGTTTATATGTTCGGCTGTGGTCAAGTCCCCTTCCCTTGTAAATTTAGGTAAGTTTTTTATGTAATTTTCAAGAAGGTCGTGGAGAGGGACGGGCAGGACCAAAGGCACATATCTCGTAGCTACTTTAGCGAAAACCCTGGGAGGCGGGGGAGGCGCTTGGCCCCCCGCTCCTCTTCCTGGAGACACTCCACATCCTCCTCTGACGGACGCCATCGGTACTACAGAATAGGGAAAAGGTGTGTTATATAGAGGGTTCTGGAAGACTAAAAGAGAATTTCTAGCTTCTTCGAGAGACGAGAAAAGAGAAGACGGGTGAAAAGAGATGCGAGGACTTGGCTCCTAGGATTTTCAAGAGATGTAATTAGGGGAACCCGCGGGTGTGGAATCTGAGTATATGGTATACTCTTCGAGACTTGGTGGGGTCATGAAATCTAACTGAAGAGTCGGCGGGATATCGATCTCTGATAAATTCATTGCAGGGTTTTTACCTTTGTGTACGCCAAAGGTTGTCGAATGGATTTCACTTTTAACCTAAGAGAGAGTTAAAGTTGGATTGATGGTTTCAAGGAGGGGATTGTGCGAAGTTGAAGGTTCAACGAAACTCTTGGTATTGGGTTGTGGGTACTTAAGCTGGTAGACTGTAGTGGTTGGCTTAAGGGAACCTCTAGTTTTCCGTATTTTTTCGGGATCGGAAACGGGTGTGGTCTGTTTACCGTCTAGGTTTTTTCTGGTATTCCTTCGACCGGATGCCAGCTTATTTAAACGTGGAGTCGCCAAGTGAAAGATAATAAAATCCTTTAGAAGGTGTTCACTCTTTGTTCACTATCAAAGGGCGAAACTTGCAAAAATGTCGTTCTTCCCATGGAAAAGGTTTCGTAACTTTGTCCCAAACAACGGCACCAGAAAGATGTTGTTCAAGAGTTTGTACTTAAGGATTATAAAGTACAGTGTCTAGGCATCCAAAAGTGAGTAAAGGATAAAAAGGGGGGAAGAATCAACCTTCGGGAAAGGAAGCTAAGGCTGATTTCCAGGTTGTCGCTATCTCGCTTCCAACTGTTCCTGGATGCTTATATCCCATTCAATCGCGGCCCATGAACGTTCAAGTTCTACTTGGGTGGTGGTCATTTTAAGTATGGTATCGAAAAGGTTCAAAGTGATATGGGTTTGGTCCGACAAGCCGGGTTCAATATTAGGTTGTCTTGCAACGGGGACAGTCATAGAGGAATAGGAAAATTAAAGGAGAGTTCGAGGTTTTTGATGCTGTATCAATTTGATCGTAGGAAAATTAAAGATCTAAAGAGTTCACAGGTCTTGTACCTGCTAATAGCCGATACAGAGGAAAAACTGTAAACGATATAGACGACTAAAAATTGATCACCACAATAGAGGTTTTACTAAATTGCAGTAACAACATTCATTAGATATATATATGCGAAATGAAATTGAATATGTGATGCAGGAGCATCTCCCACATCAAGCGAGCCAGCACGGAGGCGAAAGACAGCTGGACAAGCACCAACACAAATTTTGAAATTTCCTTGAAGTTGTTGCACTAACCTTAAATGTGAAAATTAAATGAAGCGCACTTGTATAATGTAAATGGACATTGAGTGGATTGATCTCGTCCTTAGTAGGTAGAAGGCATTTAAAGTAGTTAATGCAGGTAGATAGAATTTAATTCTAGATTAGACAGTTTCTAGAGCGCAAGAGGGAAACGGGATATAGACACCCTCATTGTGTATTGTATCATTAGATTGAATTGAAGCATTGGAGAAAAGAGCATGCAGAGAGCTGTGTAAGAACACCCATGTACATATATTTGGATTAACAGAAGAGATTGATTCAAATCCATGGTTTTGTGTTGTTCTCTGTGTATTGATGCTGAATGATATGCTCATGAATGGTTGCTTCCTGTTATACATTTGCTTTATATGCTGTTTATATGATTTCATGCTTTGAATTTGAAGTCTGAGAGGATGGAAGAATGAGTTTCAATTGTTTCTCTATCTGAGTAAGAATTCCTGCAAGGAGTGCAGTTGAAGTGTCCACAAGGAGTGCGTCGACAAGAATTCAGGGTTGCATCTCTGAAGCTCATATAGGGTCACTTTTGTTCTCGTTCACCCAATAGTGCAGTTGGGCACAGGAGCCGTGCAAGGAGTGCGCAGGCCAAGTGAAGTCTCAGAGTTGCGAATCTGAGCAGAGTGTTGAGAGACTGCTGCTGTAGGTGTGCGCAGAGTTGAAAGGATTCAAACACTTAGACGTGTTTGAAAGTTTCCGCAAGGAGTGCGCGCAAGAGTCTTTTCTAAGGCTTAGAGTCATAAGAAAGCTCAGGGAGGATAAGGCCTTCGGAGTTGTTGAAGGACAGCGCAGGGAGTTGGTGCGTGAAGTGTTTAAGCAGGCGTTGCAAGTTTGTGCGCAGGCGAACAAGTTTTCACAGAGGAATACTTGGTTCATTTTTCAGAGATCACAAGGAGGAACGGACGGTCGGTATTCTCTGAGGAGGATTTGCGATATCCCATGAGCCGTGGGATCTCGCGGAGAAGCAGGGGAGATACGGGAAGTGTTTTCCAAGAGGTTCAAAGCTCAGGAGGGGCAGAACCGTAGATCCAAGTCACGAGGACCGTTGTATTTACGCGTGGATTCGCACATCGGGGTTTCGTGGGTTGAAACTCTATAATACTGCATCAGGAATCGCGATATCACGATACGTGATATCCCGAAAAGGCTAAGGGAACAGTGTGGGGGCCACAAGGGTCAATCCGTGGACATGTGGCATAATATATCGGGGTTTCGCAGCGAGAAGTTTCGAAACCATTACCTCAGGATTCGCGATACTGCGAAATCCAAAGTGCCGATAAGGTGAAGTGACGTGAAGGGTCGAACTCGTGCGTGCGTCGGATTTTTTCCATATCGGGGTTCGAGAGTCGAGGATACGAGTGGTTCAACATCGCGAGTGCCGAAATCGCGATAGAGAAAACCCCGATAGAAAAAGGTCAGCGTTGACGGGTTGTCGGGTCTCGGGGATTCGAGAGACCTACACTCAACCATTGGATCCACGAAGTCGTGAGTTCCGATATCCCTAGTACAAAGAGGGGATCGCACGAAGATTGCTGTGGGTGCAGATTTCCCGATAGGGAAAATAGAAGAGCTGGTTGAGAGTTCTTCGGGCCGCAAGGGAAAGAAAGATCCTGTGAGCTGACGTGACCTTTCGACTTGCGGGTTGTGAAGGGAGCGACGTCGGCATCAAGTGGTATCAGAGCCACATAAAGGTTCTTTTCTTTCTATAGCAGAGAAGAAGAAAATCCATCATGCCGCCGAGGATAAGAGACATGCAATCACCCAATCCAGAGGATAGGGAAATGCCGAGAAGAAGAGGCAGGCAGATGATTGATCCAGTTATGGAGAGAGAAATGCGAGATCTATGAGCAAGACTCGAAGACATGGAGACAACGCAAAGACGCACAGTCAGTGCAGGGGATCTCAGTGATTCCGAAAGCGAGATTGAGGCTGAACGAGAAGAAGAAGTTGCAGCTGAAGATGCATCAAACAAACATTTGATCAGAGCTATTGCAAGAATGGGTGCAAGAGCAAAGATGGATATTCCATTTTATGAGGGAAACTTGGATGCAGAGGAGATTCTAGACTGGATTAGAGCTCTAGACACGTACTTCGACTACGAAGATGTCGAAGAAGACAAGAAAGTCAAGCATGCTGTCACGAGATTGAAAGGATATGCATCATTGTGGTGGGATGAACTACAAGCTGATAGACGCTGCAAGGGAAAGCAAAAGATCAAAAGCTGGGATAGAATGATTGCAAAGTTGAAGGCGAAATTCATCCCCAGGGACTATCAAATTACTCTGTTCAGGAGGATGTAGAACCTGAGACAGAAGCTGATGACAGTAAAGGAATACACCGATGAATTCTACAGGCTGAACATCTGAGCAGGTCATTAGGAGAGCGATGATGAGAAGGTTTCCAGATACATGAATGGCCTGAGATATGACATCTAGGATGAGATGAGCATGGTAACCATCCGAACGGTGGAAGATGCTTATCAGATGGCTCTGAAAGCAGAAGAGAAGATGAGCCGAAAGCAGGGTCAGAGAGGCTGAGGCAGAATTCATCCAAGAGGCAAGTCGGTTGCCCAGGACAGAAATCAAAAGCCCAAGGAAGACTGGAAGAAACCTCAGACTCGAACTGAGAGAGGTGGAAGTTCACAGCGTGGGCAATATGATGAACAGAGAGGACAACATACTGAGCAGAGAGGAGAATATGCTGATAACAATACTTTTCCTCGTACTAGAGGTAGAGGAAGAGGAAGAGGTGGAGTCATTACATGCTTCACGTGTGGAAAGAATGGGCACAAGTCATACGAGTGTCCAGATAAAAAGAAAGAGATTGGAGAAACTCACATCGCCTAGGCACAAAGGTGGGATGTTGAGGCAGAAGACGCTGAAGGCAGAATATCACTGATGATGCGAAAAGTCCTTTTGACACCAGAGAAGGAGGTGGAGAGTTCAGTCCAAAGGACCAGACTTTTTGGAACTGCTTGCAAAACCAAGGACAGGGTATGCAAGGTCATTGTGGACAGTGGTAGCACGGATAATCTCATTTCAATCGAGATGGTGGAGAAACTGGAGCTGGAGACGATTGATCATCCAAGCCCATACATAATTTCGTGGCTACAAAAAGGACACCAGGTAACTGTCACTAAACAATGTTTAGTTGAATTCAAGATAGGAGGATATAATGATAAGATATTATGTGATGCTATTCCTATGGATGTTTGNTTTGTGTTGTTCTCTGTGTATTGATGCTGAATGATATGCTCATGAATGGTTGCTTCCTGTTATACATTTGTTTTATATGCTGTGTATATGATTTCATGCTTTGAATTTGAAGTCTGAGAGGATGGAAGAATGAGTTTCAATTGTTTCTCTATCTGAGTAAGAATTCCTGCAAGGAGTGCAGTTGAAGTGTCCACAAGGAGTGCGTCGACAAGAATTCAGGGTTGTGTCTCTGAAGCTCAGATAGGGTCACTTTTTTTCTCGTTCACCCAATAGTGCAGTTGGGCACAGGAGCTGTGCAAGGAGTGCACAGGCCAAGTGAAGTCTCAGAGTTGCGAATCTGAGCAGAGTGTTGAGAGACTGCTGCTGCAGGTGTGCGCAGAGTTGAAAGGATTCAAACACTTAGACGTGTTTGAAATTTGCCGCAAGGAGTGCGCGCAAGAGTCTTTTCTAAGTCTCAGAGTCATAAGAAAGCTTAGGAAGGATAAGGCCTTCGGATTTGTTGAAGGACAACGTAGGGAGTTGGTGCGTGAAGTGTTTAAGCAGGCGTTGCAAGTTTGCGCGTAGGCGAACAAGTTTTCACGGAGGAATACTTGGTTTATTTTTCAGAGATCACAAGGAGGAACGGACGGTCGGTATTCTCTAAGGAGGATTCGCGATATCCCGTGAGCCGTGGGATCTCGCGGAGAAGAAAGGGAGATACGAGAAGTGTTTCCCAAGAGGTTCGAAGCTCAGGAGGGGTAGAACTGTAGATCTAAGTCATGAGGACCGTTGGATTTACGCATGGATTCGCACATCGGGGTTTCGTGGGTTGAAACTCTATAATACTGCATCAGGAATCGCGATATCACGATACGCGATATCCCGAAAAGGATAAGGGAACAGTGTGGGGGCCACAAGGGTCAATCCTTGGACAGGTGGCATAATATATCAGGGTTTCGCAGTGAGAAGTTCCGAAACCATTACCTCAGGATTCGCGATACCACGAAATCTGAAGTGCCGATAAGGTGAAGTGACGTGAAGGGTCGAACTCGCGCGTGCATCGGAGTTTCTCCATATCTGGGTTTGGGAGTCGGGGATACGAGTGGTTCAACATTGCGAGTGTCAAAATCGCGATATAGAAAACCCTGATAGAAAAAGGTCAGCGTTGACGGGTTGTCAGGTCTCGGGGATTCGAGAGACCTACGCTCGACCATTGGATCCACGAAGTCGCGAGTTCCGATCTCCCTAGTACAAAGAGGGGATCGCATGAAGATTGCTGTGGGTGCAGATTTCCCAATCAGGAAAATAGAAGAGCTGGTTGAGAGTTCTTTGGGCCGCAAGGGAAAGAAAGATCCTATGAGCTGACGTGACCTTTCGACCTGCGGGTTGTGAAGGGAGCAGCGTCGGCATCAATATGAAATCACAGAGGAAACAAACTCATAACACAGTCTTGACGGAATCATGAGTCTTTAGATTTCTTTGTATTAAATTTCAAAAGGAGAGAGTCTCTATTACAATCGACCAAAAATGTCCAGCCTCATTTCTTTGATTACTCGGTACCAACCTTGCTTTTCTGTCAACTTGCTTTGATTACTCGGTACCAACCTTCCCTTAATTTTCAAAACACCTTAGCTCGTAAGGAAAAAGGGAAAGATTACTTCCAGGGGCCTTCCTTCGAGCAAGCCTCAATCCTTCGAAACTGTTAAAAAACCTAGAAGAGTCAGGATCAACGTACGCATAACTTTGTTTAGTAAGAGACTAAGGAGTTGTGAAGACTGGCTTACGTTCTAAAATCTGCTTTACAACTTCCAAAGCTAAAACGTAATCTCTTCTCCCTATGTATGGAACCCGAAAAGATGCTTGTTTTTTTTTTTAAGAAGGTAAGTCTGCGGCCAGAAAAAAAATGACGGAGAGAGATCTAGGATTCAAAACATAGGGATCATGGATTAAAACCGAGTTTGGGACCCTTTTCCGGAGGCAGTTTACTTCTCTGCTTATCTTAATTACCTCCTATCTTTATCTAGGTGAAACTCTTAGGTCCCAGAGTAAGGAGTCGTTCTTTTGATAACCAGTCAAGCGAAAACATCATAATTATGATATTGTCATGGCGCTTTAGAGACCTTCGTTAAAAGAAAAGAAAAACTCTCAGGAATTCGTACCTTTGCCTTACCATTTCGTTTTCTTTTAAAATAACGGAATTTTTTTTCTATCACCTGTTTTCGGCGAATTTAGTCTCCAATATATGACATTCTGTTTGCTCCTTTCACTCATGTGGGCTGCAAGACAGAATCTTGTAAACACGAAGAGTGCTTTTTAAAAGAGCTGAATGTATTGAAAATTTCGTATCTCTACTTCTACAAAAATTATTGACCTAATTAAATAGAGGTGAAAGTAAACTTACCAAAGAGAAATTATGAAATAGAAAGAAAACACAAACTGGTATATACAATGGAAATTTGTTGGGAACCAATTATTTCATATAGTGTTTTAAATAACGCCCGTTGACAAGGGCGTTGAAAATTTTACTGTCCAGAATTTCTAATAGAAATGAATTTTTTCCTTCGGGAGCTGCGACTTTGAATGGTCCGTACCAGATATGATCGAATTTACCATGCTTTGCCGAGTCTTCCTTCCTAGCATCCCATTTCAAGACCAAATCACCAGGGAGAAACTCTCTGTCTTTGGCCTTATGATCGAATAATGTTTTCATGTCGTCTTGATACTTCTTCAACCTTTCGTCCACCTCGACCCTGTGCTGTTGTACTTCAATCAACTGGTTTATCCTTCTTGTGACATGGTTTGGTTCTTCTTTCTCATCTTGCCAAAGTTTCATTACGGGAAGCGCTAGATTTATAGGTAATACCATGTCGGTCCCGTACACCATTTGGAAAGGAGAAGTGCCAATAGATTTTTTCATGCCTATCTGATTCGCCCATAGAGCGTATTTCAAATGCACGTGCCAAGATTTTTTGTTCTCATTGAAAACTTTCTTAATTACATTGATCAGACTCTTGTTTGAAGACTTGGCTGGTCCATTTCCTTTGGGGTAATATGTCGTGGAATGGTCGATCACGATATTGTATTTTTGGCAAAAACTGATCATAGCCATAGATTTAAAAGCCTGGGCGTTATCTGTGACTATCTTTCGGGGGCAGCCGAATCTAGACAAAATGTTCTCTTCTAGGAAATCTATTACCATCGAATCAGTTGCCCTTCTGGTTGGAATAGCCTCCACCCATTTAGTGAAGTAATCTATGGTAGTCAGGATCCATTTGTGTTGAGCGCTAGAATGGGGGCTAATTTCACCTATAAAATCTAGTCCCCATTGCTAAAAAGGGGCTTCCGTCTTGACTGGAACCAATGGTAGCGCTGGGAGTTTATGCTTGCCTGCGAACAATTGGAAAGGGTTGCATGTTCTGACTTGGGCATTGACGTCTGAGAAAAGTTTTGGCCAATAATACCCTGCCCTCAGGATTTTATAAGCTGTCGCCCTCCAAGCGTGATGTCCCCCGTACACTCCTTCGTGAAATTCGCTTATGACCTTCTCTATTTCTAATTCAACCAAACAAACCAACAAGAAGCCAAGTGGGTCCTTCCAATACAATTGACTTTTAGATATACAATACTTGACCGCATGTAGTTTTAGCGTCCTGGCTTTGGATGGGGATAAATCAGTTGGGCATTTCAAGGTCAGCAAGTAGGACACTATTTTTTTGTACCAATCAGATGAGGCAAACTTCTCTTCGATTCTGGTTACACTTGTTTTCTCATCGAGCTCGTTCATGTCTACATCCTCTTCACATCCCTGTAGGTCATTTATACCAAGGGCTCTGAAATTTGATTCAGCTAAGAGTTTAGCCAAATCTTGTCCCTTTATTAGTCTCATCGGTTTTATGTCCAGATCAAATTCTTGAATTTTAGCAAGCCACCGTCCCCTTTTGCCATCACTGTCGGACTAAACCAAACTATATTTTACAGAGTTGGTGGGTACGTACGTGATTACCTTGGAATGCAACACGTAAGTTCTGAAAGCCTTTAATGCATTCACCATAGCGTACGCTTGTTTTTCTATTATATCATATTTGAGTTCAGTGTCTCTGAGACTTTTGCTGAAAAAGGCTATCGGTTGCTCGAAACCTTCTTCATTTTTCTGGAGGAGTACTGCGGCAAGTGTATGTTGGGAGGTGAATGAGAAAATAAGAAAATCCTTTAGACAATCAGGGATTGCCAGTACAGGTGCCTCGCTTATAACCTTCTTGATGCGTACAAATGATGCTTTGGCCTCTGCTGTCCATTTCACTTTGCTGTTATTTTTTAGCATATCTGTGATCAATTTCACAATTTCAACAAAGTTTGGGATAAATCTCCTCAAAAAATTTATTTTTCCTAAGAATGACTGAATTTCTTTTACATTTCTAGGAATATTTATAGTGTCTATAGCTTCAACCCTGCTAGGATCAATTTTAATTCCGTCTCGAGACACAATATGGCCCAAGAGTTTACCTTCTTGCATGGCAAAGTGAGACTTTTTGAGGTTTAAAGACAAACCAAACCTGCGACATTTTTCAGACATCTGCTTGAGATGTATCAAATGATCTTCGTCAGATTTAGAAAAAATGGTTAGGTCATCGAGATAGATAACCACGAACTTGTCTCTTTCGTCGATGAAAGCGATATCCATAGTACGTTGGAAGGTGGCACCTGCATTAATTATACCAAAAGGCATCTTATCATACATGAATGTACCCTAAGGGGTAGTGAAGGCTATTTTTTCTTTATCATGTTCATTTACGACAATTTTATTGTACCTGGAGAACCCGTCGATCATCGACATCCTACTTTACCCAACTACCTTTTCTAATACGTGATCCATTTTGGGTAGAGGGTAGTTGTCTTTGAGGGAGGACTTATTTAGGTTTCTAAAATCAACACACAGTCTAATCTCCCCGCTCTTCTTTCTAACTGGGACCAAGTTTGCTACCCAATCAGAGTATCTCAGTGGTACTATTATTTTTGAGTCCAAGAGATTTTTAACCTCCCTTTCGACCATAAGCAATAAGATAGGTTTGATTTGTCTAAGTTTTTGTCTAAAGGGTTTGACACCAGGCTTCAGGGGTATCTTGTGTTTGATCACAGTGGTGTTGTAGGTTCTCAGTTCTTCGTAAGACCAAGCAAAAATGTCTTTATATCGCCCGAGTAATTCTTTATACTTGATTTTTACCTCAGGAGGAAGGTACTTTGATATTTTAACCATCCTAGGCTCCTCTTTGGTCCCTATGTAGCAGTCTTCAACCTCTTCTGGTTGGGGTTGTAGAGTGGATTTTAAGGGCATATCATTCTGATCGAACAGTCTCTCCAGGGGGATTAGTCCCTTTGGAATTTGATTGTTCTTTAAAACCAACATGCGATGGTTAGCAATTTTTTCTCAGAACTCCTGAGACTCCTCTCCCTCTTGCATAATCCAGGTATGATCATTTTGGTCTTCCTGGTCAATGTTGGTTGCAGAGAAATCACCTACCATTTCCAGGAACTTTCTGATCTGTTCGTCATCCTCGAAAACCTGCCAGTGTTGTACATTGTTTGGTATGGATGGTCTGTGCCTTACCTCTATGTGGTACTTTAATTTGAAAGTGGTGGGGGGTACGAAAGTTGAAGGTGCTTTGGCCAGTGAATCGACTTGCTGGTTTTCAGCCCGTGGGATGAAATGAACCTTTACCGATGAAAATAAATTTTCCATAAGATCCCAGGCGCAATTTCTGTAAGATCTCAATCTTGGGTGTTTGGCCTGGTATTGCCGATTTATTTTTTTCACTATCAACTCTGCATCTCCGTAAACTTCCAGGTTCTTTATGTTCAACTTCCTGGCAGCTTCCAACCCTAAGACTAAGGCTTCATACTCACATACGTTATTGGTGTAGTCTATATCCCACTGAAGCCTGTAAGAGAAAGGGATAACAAAATCATTTTTAGGTGCCACAAAAAGTACTCCTGCACCTGCCCCTTCACATGACAGGGCACCGTCAAAAAACATTTTCCAAATCCCAGTGCTATGCATATTTTTGTATGTCTTTCCTGATTCATTATTTTCTAACTAGTTCTCTTCTGCACAACTATTTACATCATCATCAAAAGACATAATACAATTTCCTAGATCTTGAGCGACAATATAAAGAGGATAATTGTTAGGATTCTGAGGGTCGCTCACTGTGTAGGCTAGCCTCATTTCCTTGTATAATTGAGTAAGTTGTCCACCAAACATAGGAATCATGGCGTATGTCATGTCTAGTTGAAGAGATCCACCAAGTTTGGCTCCCCATGACCTAGATAGCAGTAAGCCATACTTCGGGGGTATATCAACAATAACTACATCCATCAAGACGCTTTTCACCATGACTTGTGCAAGAGTGACTACTAAATCTTTTATCATACCCAGACACTTAACTCTTCTTGAATTGAAAGAGTAGAGATCCCCATAAGGCTTGGTGATCTCGAGGCCTAGTCTATCCGTAATAGTTTTGGGCATCACATTATGTGAGGCCCCAGAGTCTAGCATGCAGTTATGTAGCAGTCGATCATGCACATTCAAGGTGATATAGAAAGGAGCGACGATGTCTCTGTCACCCTCAAAATGTGGACCAAAAGTGATATTGGGCTTATCATCTTCCAAGTTTATCACGTAAGAGTGACTTTCTAGCTTCGAAAAACCTATCGCTTTGGTCATCTGCTTTCGATATACAAGATTCTTCGCTAATTCCACCAGAGGGATTGGTATTTTTATCTTATTTATCTCATTTTTGAGGCTGAAACCTCCACAACCTTTGTCCGTTTCTTTGGTTGAAACCCCCGACTCCTTATTTTCTAATTTATTTGTTTGTGCTGATTTATCACCCGTGAGTTTATCTACCGGTATATGTGCTTCAACTGTCTTGGTTTCCTTTGTTTGGGTCTCAACCTCCTTTACTTTAGGATCTAGTGAGTCTGCCGCTTTCATTTTGCTATTAGGTGTCTTGGTCTCTTTTGGGGCGGGCTCGTATACTTCACCTCTAGGGAGAATTTTATTGGGTTGAGGAGTCAATGCAGGTTTGTTTTTAGACCTCAGGTTATACCTCGGTTGAACCTCAACCATTATAGAATCAGTTACTTCTTGATAGACAAAAACATCGGCGTTGTTTATGTCCTCATCTTTATTTGGTGGTTGTTGAGTGTTCAAGGACTTTTCATAATATTCTTTAGTTAAGTAAGGCTGTGTACATTCATCACCCAAATTTGTCACATCTTCATCCAAATCTTCAAAATCTTGCAGGTCATTTCCTCTTATAAAATTTTCATTTTTTAAAGGGGTTTGAATTTTCTGGTCTTCATTTTTAATATTCCTTTGTTGATTTTGAGGATTGGGGTTTCTTCTGAATTCCCTCTTAATGAAAGGATCGGCCTTGGACTGATCTAGCTCCATTCTAGAAATCTTATTCGATAACTCCTTAATTATCCTAGCCATATCATCAATTTTTTCGTCTGTGGATCTATTGGACCCTGAGGGTCCTGCTTGTTCCCTAAAACGTTTGTTTTCTCAGTTTCCCGTTTCTACCTTGGTTTTCAACTTGCCAGAAGCCATCATATTAGATTTGATTTCTATGGCATCATATTGCATTTGGGTTAGGGTAGCCCCCATCCTTTCTCTCAAAAGAAGTGAGAAATCGGGTTCGAAGGCTCCCGCAAAGGTTACCTTGGCTGCAGGTTGGGATCATTTAACTTCGACCGGGATCTTATAATATAATTTGTTAAATCTTTGAATGAATTCCATAACAATTTCCGAAGTCTTTTTCTTTAAAGAGCCGAACTCTATCAAATAATAAAAATGGTCTTTCCTTTCACCCCATTGTCTAAGAATGGAGTCTTCTAGGGCATCATAGGATAATATAGATCCTGCGGGTAGACTTCGAAACCAGGTTCGTACCTGTCCTTCGAAAGTCTGAACAAACAACCTCGAATATACATCTTCGTGTTCGAGGCCTAGGATATTGGCGAACTGATCAAATAATTTTATATGTTCGGCTGCGGTCAAGTCCCCTTCCCCTATAAATTTAGGTAAGTTTTTTATGTAATTTTCAGGAAGGTCGTGGAGAGGGACGACCAGGACCAAAGGTGCATATCTCGCAGCTACTTTAGCGAAAACCCTGGGAGGCGGGGGAGGCGCTTGCCCCCCCGCTCCTCCTCTTGGAGCCACTCCACCTCCTCCTCCGGTGGCCGCCATCGGTACTACTGAATAGGGAAAAGGTGTGTTATGTAGAGGGTTCTGGAAGACTAAAAGCGAATTTCTAGATTCTTTTAGAGACGAGAAAAGTGAAGACGGGTGAAAAGAGATGCTAGGACTTGACTCCTCGGATTTGCAAGAGATGTAATCAGGGGAACCCATGGGTGTGGAATCTGAGTATATGGTATACTCTTCGAGACTTGGTGGGGTCGTGAAATCTAACTGAAGAGTCGACATGATATTGATCTTTGATAAATTCACTGCGGGGTTTTTACCTTTGTGTACGCCAAAGGTTGTGGGATGGATTTCACTTTTAACCTAAGAAAGAGTTAAAGTTGGATTGATGGTTTCAGGGAGGGGATTGTGTGAATTTGAAGGTTCAAAGGAACTCTTGGTATTGGGTTGTGGGTACTTAAGCTGGTAGATTGCAGTGGTTGGCTTAAGGGAACCTCTAGTTTTCAGTATTTTTTCGGTATCGGAAACGGGCGTGGTCTGTTTACCCTATGGGTTTTGTCTGGTATTCCTTCGACTGGATGCCAGCTTATTTAAACGTGTAGTCGCCAAGTGAAAGATAATAAAATCATTTAGAAGGTGTTGACTCTTTGTTCACTATCAAAGGGCAAAACTTGAAAACATGTCATTCTTCCTAGGGAAAAGGTTTCGTAACTTCGTCCTCGGCAACGGTGGCAGAAAGATGTTGTTCCAGAATCTGTACTTAAGGCTTAGAAAGTACAGTGTCTAGGCATCCAAAAGTGAGTAAAAGATAAAAAGGGGGGAAGAATCAACCTTTGGGAAAGGAAGCTAAGGCTGATTTCCAGGTTGTCGCTGTCTCGCTTCCAACTGTTCTTGGATGCTTATATCCCGTTCAATCGCGACCCATGAACGTTCAAGTTCTATCCGGGTGGTGGATATTTTAAGTATGGTATCGAAAAGGTTCAAAGTGATATGGGTTTGGTCTAATAAGCCAGATTCAATATTAGGCTGTCTTGCAATGGGGACAATCATAGAGGAACAAGAAAATTAAAGGAGAGTTCGAGGTTTTTGATGCTGTATCAATTTGATCGTATAAAAGAGAACTTTGAATCCGATATTTGGAGATAAAGTGCAAACCAAAGGCCTTTTCCCGTAACTGAGTTATCTTTTAAATAAATGGTGTGTGAAATGTGAGAAAAACATTAAGCTGCCTATAATGCGAGGCTCCTATCAAGGGAGAATCTCACCCTGTAAACAAAAGAAGAAAAAGATAAGAAGAAATCTGACAAAGCATAAAATATGAAGATCTAAAGAGTTCACAGGTCTTGTACCTGCTAATAGCCGATACAGAGGAAAAAATGTAAACGATATAGACGACTAAAAATTGATCACCACAGTAGAGGTTTTACTAAATTGCAGTAACAACATTCATCAGATATATATATGCGAAATGAAATTGAATATGAAATCACAGAGGAAACAAACTCATAACACAGTCTTGACGGAATCAGGAGTCTTTAGATTGCTTTGTATTAAATTTCAAAAGGAGAGAGTCTCTATTACAATCGACCAAAAAGGTCTA
>SNQJ01S0057767.1:27337-59207 GCA_010110895.2 Picea sitchensis
CAACACAACATGGTCAATGATAGGGTGTTTGATCCGGATTATTTTGAGAACGAAATGAAGGTGGAAATATAAAAATGAAATATATAGAGATATTGCAATAAACACAGAGATACAATAATGCACGATTTTTATTAATGACAAAAATGTACAAAAACTATAAAAATACAGAGTGAATGAACTCCCTAGAATGGTGGCAGCGTATCTCTGAGAAGAGATGTGATGGCTACACTCATTCGCAGGAAGATGATGATGTTTACAATGAGGCTAGAAAGTCCTTTTTAACATAAATAAAATCCAAAACCCTAACCTCGGAAGATGAAACACCAAAAGGTTTGTGGGCCCCGACGGGGGTAGTTGATATATCAACTTCCCAAGGGCGTAACTTTTGCATACGATCTCCATTTGGGGTGAACAATAGCTCGTTGGAAAGGTCTATCCGAGGAATACACATTTTTTTTCGCACTTTGGATAAATCCTATAATGTTATTGTGGCAGGCCCAAAAAAAGGTTGTTTAGGGCCTCAAAATGGCCCCGAAAGTTTAGGACCCGAAATGTTGTAGAAAAATTGCCAAGGTAGAAACCCATGTTTTGAGCCAGCGGAATAGGTGGGTGGCCACTGATTTCCATCTGGATCATTCTTCCCCCTTTAGGAATCAATGGTATCCATTGTATCAAGTTCTTGGGAAAGTTTTTGTTGAATATGAACCTTGGTGAGGTGTTTGCCTTGTTGAAGAAGTTGTCTTGCTTAGCTTGTTGAAGGTTGTTATGAACCTGTTGTTGGAGGGGTTAGATCTATTCAATCAATATAGTTGTATGATCTACCTAAGTGTGGGAGGAATGTTATGAACATAATATATAATAATAAATATAAATACATTATAATAGTTAATGAATAATTAATTAAGAGACATCTTCCCAATGAAAAGTCGTGTCTCCTCATGGAAGGGAACCCATGTGTGGGTATATAAGGCCCTCCTTCTTATTGTATCACATATCTCATATTCATATACATTATTATTTAATATATTATCCTTTATGGATTATAACATGTTATCCTACCTACATTGGGTATTTACCTGGTGAACTGGCTTGGTTCACCACAGTGGTATTAGAGCTTTGTCTCGATCCAGATTCTGGCCACAAACAGAGTTTCTCTAATTTTTTTTATCCTTGACCATAATTGGCCCTTGGCCATTTGAAGTCTAAAATTTCCGCTGCAGAATACAATATTGAAGAAAAATAAACTATTACCCAAAAAATAAAAAATAAAAAGTAAAGAGATTCTTTCCACCTTGCATTGACAAAAATATTGAAAAGAAAGAAAGTGTAAAAGAATGGTTTAAACTACCACAAATTTTTCGATAAATTCAAGCTCTCTTACTTCAGCACAAGAATTAAATATTTGTATCATGGAAATTCATGTAGAAGAATTTTTTGAACAAGAATTTTTTGTTTCCATAAAGAAAAAAGAAAAGAAAAAGGAAAAAAAATACACACACGTATATATATATATATATATCCACTATTTACAACCGTGCAACCACAAGTTATTATGTACAACATTTTTCGTACGATTTTAAGTGCATTAACTCTACTATTCATTATACCAATCCATACAATTTCCATAGAAGTAAAAGTGTAAATTGTCATTGTTTAACAAAAAGTTGTGACCTTTGTTAAAACAAAACAGAAAGGAAAAAAAATCAATTAACTTCTACGTTATATTAATTTTAAGAAGTGAAGAATATATGGCGAAAAATATAAAAGAAGGATATATAATAAAAAAGTCAAAAGTTATAATTTAAAAAAAAAAAAAAAAATTTGTTATAAAAGTCCAAATTATGTGAGTTAAGGAAGGAGTATAACTAAAAGATTTCTTTTGGGAAGTGTGAAGGTAATATTAAATTATTTTTCATTAATTACCAAGGAAAAAAAAAAGATTAAGTGAATACAAAATTACTTTCGGTAAGTATAAGAAAATATTCAAAGTTTTTGAACTCTATATATACAAAAAGAAGAATTATCAAGGATTATTTTCTTAAAAGAGTATAAAGGAATATTAGAAAGCTTAAGTCTTATTATTATTAAAGGGATATTATAATAATTATAAGGTTAATTCAAATTAAAAAATGGATTTTAAAGAAGGAATATTTTCTAGTAAAAATCATCTAACTAGATGCATCGGATTATTAACATTTCGAGGAAATATTCAAGAAAAATAAGTTATCATCCACATTTGCCCAGATAAGAAGAAAAATCATATAAGTATGGATTTGCTGAATCAACTAATAATTCCAAAGACAAATGTAATCGAAACAAAAGACTTTTTTTTTTGCAATAAATATGACATCAAGGACTTACCATTGACACTTGAAGATTATAAACTTGTATCAAATTTCGAGGTTACAAATATATATGAAAAAGAGGTTGATATAATCCTCGGCTTGACTTGGTTAGAGACGTTGGGTAGCTTAATATTAAACCTTGAGAAAAAGTTTTTTATGTTTTCCTAAAAGAAGAAAAAAATAAAATTACATGACGTCTTAGTGAAGTCAGATTCAATATCTACGTCAAAAGATCTTGATCAGATCTCCAAAATGCTACTTTTGGATTAAAAACAATCAATACTTGAGATCCAAAAGGAGTGTGAAAAAATAGTCATAAACAAATATGTAGAAATTTGTTGCCTAAAACTCCATAATCAAAGTTTACTCACCTAGATTAAGAAGGTAAAGAGTGATAAGAAGACGGTAGAGGACAAGTTAGAACAACTTATCAATAAGGAATCATTGGTAAATAAAGAGACAATGATTGAACCTATGGAACTACATAAGTCTTCAAATTGAAAAAACCTGATGGTGGATAAAACAATTAATACAGACCCAGTCAACCTTACAGCTCAAAAGGATTCGGTTGATGTAAAGAGGTCTTCCCATGTCAAAGTAGAAACAAGTCAGGGCTATGAAGAAGACTCATTTCCAAGTGTTAATCAAGAAGAAGATACAAGTACACGAAGTAAAGATCAGGTTGCAAGGATTCCTTATAGACATCCTAATCACAAAAATCGATAATTCAACCAATCAATGTTTCCACATAAACAAATGACAAATATGTCAAAAATTATTACCTCCATTACAAATGATGCTCAAGGTAGAATTTATCATGGGAGTCAAAATACATCAAATTGTCTACAAGAACCCCATAAAAAACCCATTGTTCAGAAGACCGATTTAAGGTGGGAAGACTCCCTTACAATTCGATGGTTATATGCAACACTCATAATGTCTTATCGTTTCAAGTCCTCAACGATCACTAATTCAGGAATAAAGAATAAGGAGATGATACTACAGGTCAGAGCAAGAGATAAATCTTCCATAAGTATGCTTTGAAGACAAAGCATTTTTAAAGGGAAGGCAATTTTATGAACATAATATATAATAATAAATATAAATACATTATAATAGTTAATGAATAATTAATGAAGAGACACCTTGCCAATGAAAGGTCGTTTCTCTTCATGAAAGGGCACCCCTGTGTGGGTATATAAGGCCATCATTCTTATTGTATCACATATCTCATATTCATATACATTATTATTTAACATATTATTCTTTATGGATTATAACCTGTTGTCCTACCTACATTGGGTATTAACCTGGTGAATCGGCTTAGTTCACCACAGAAATGAGATGAACTTAGATCGCTCACACAAAGAATATCCAATATAAATAGGATAGTACACAGAAATCCATATAGTATAGTAATAATATGAATAATGAATATGATATGAGATATGTGATACAATAAGAATGAGGGCCTTATATACCCACGCAGGGGTGCCCTTCCATGAAGAGACGTGACATTTCATTGGGAAGGTGTATCTTCATTCATTATTCATTAACTATTATAATGTATTTATATTTATTATTATATATTATGTTCATAACAAGGACTTTGTCGGTGAAGATGCAACATGAAGAGCATGAAGGGATTTGTTATAACTTCGCTTGGTTGGACAGTGTGGAGACACCCCTGTAAGTGCAGTAAGAATATCTTGGTGCTCTTCTACAATCTTATTGATCTTCTTCTGTTGGAGACAAGGGTCTTGGGCCGACGTTGCAGTGATTGCAGTGTCCTTCTCTTATGAATAGATCGTGAAGAGGCTAAACTTTGTGGTATGAGAGATTACTTTGCCCTATTTTTTCGGGACAGTAGTCTAAATTACCTCTAGTATCCTGTAGAGATGACCCCCCAAAGTAACAATGAAGCTATGTGGTTGAGACTCATAAACAACATGATGCTTCCACATATATGGTTGGCCTAACAGAACATCACAAACTTTCATTGTGGAAACATCACACAGTACCTCATCCTTGAAGGGCTTGATGTCGTATGACAACCTCTACTGAGATGAGCTTATTATGGTTTTCGTTATCAACAAAAAAATGAGACAGGATCCGCTTTACCCATATATGTGAATGGAAGAGACGCTCCCCCTCCTCATGATCCTTTGGTTCTTTTGGTTGGATTGTTACGGTCAAGCATTAGCAGTGGGTTTTGCATCAATGATTTGTCTCCTTTTATTATTGTTTGAATCAGATTCTAAGCCGGGGTTCAACTCTGTTTCTTTGAGATCGACCACCAATGATTGTTTTGAGAGACATTCACCCGTGTTGTGCCAAGGGATTTTGTGGAAGTCACACCACTTCCCATTGTCCTTCTTCATCTTCGTGTTTCTCTTCTTTTTCTGTGGCTTGAACTGATTGTCTTGAGGTTGGTTTTTCTATGAGTTAGGGTTGTCTTTACCATACTTTGGTTGTTGCATATTTGTAGACCTAAAATATCGCTTGTTCTACTGCTTAAATTTATGCTCGATTTTGACATCATATCGATAAGCAACTCTCAGTGATGAAATGTCCATAAATCCCATTTCGATTTGGATGTATCTGTGTAGAGCCTCGCGGTATTTTAGAACCAGATCTCGCTCCAAGTCTTTGATACGCATCTTGGTGCGCAAGGTATGGAAGGTATTTGTGAATGTTAGGATCCAATCCTAACCCCTCTCCATGGATCATTAGTTAGTAGGATATGTTTTCTATGTAATAAAGGCCGACATTAGTTAATAATTCTTAATAAATAAAGGAGAATAAGTCAATGTAAGAATACCTAATAGAAGATTCCACTTCTAGAAACATCTTCCCCTAGAAGTTTCGTTAGAAGGTAGAATTAGTATAAAGAAGAGTAGGAGGTATTGGGTATTCTTGTCTTGGAGTTTATTGTAATAGAGCTCTTCTCTTCTATAGTTTTCCCCCTTGAAGAAGCAAGTGAACATTGATATTTCCAATAAAGGTTCTCTTTCTGGTGTTATTCTAGTATTGTTCTAGCTATAATCATGTTGATCCATTACTACTTGCTAAATATTTTTGTTCTGCATATTATTATTCATTTGGTATATTGCAAGTGGTATCATAGCTCCTTCATGGGTAGAACTTGTGGGGTTAAAAAAAAATTCAGGGTAGAGATGTATTATGTCATCTTTAAGCTGCAAAGATCTATCATTCCGCGCATAAACCCGCGGTTGGGGACTCATATACGTAGGAACTACAAGTGGAAATTAAGAATACATTGATGGAAACCCTTGTAACATATTCTAGTACCCCTTTGAGTGGTAGTGCATCAGACAACACCTATATATGTATCGTCCTAGATATCATGAATCCCTCTGTAAATAAACCAATCAACCACCTAACGGCTATAGTGCCATCGATAACAACACTCAGGAAGATACTCTCTAGTACCTGGGTAGTCGGGTAGTACGATTAAGGGCACAATCTAGCCTCCTTAGTTAGTGCCCTAAGATATTGGGCTGGGTACTATTGTTGGACCCCGCATGTATATCAGAGAGATATAGCACAATGCAAACCCTTGTCTGTAGAAACCTTACATACCCTAAATCTTGGGATGAAAACATAAATAGAACATAGAAGATCTATTGTCATGCAACTGTGTCTCCTACATTCTGGTTACGAAATTCCTACATATTTATTCATGTTAAGCATTTGTCCATTTCATCACTGCAGTATTATTCAGCTCGGAGTATAACTCTGCAGGAGTAAAAAAAGAAAAAAGGAAACGAGTCTAGGGCCTATCAGCACCCTTATTTGTTACCTATTCCATTTCATTCCTCTCTTCATTCTGATCCCGGTGGTACCCTTCACTTTTAATCCTTTTTTTCTCCTCGGTCCCACCCCTTTTCGAGACACCCTTATTTGACACCTCTCCCATTGGAATCCTCTCTTTGTCCTGGTCACCCTGGTACAACCCACTTTTTGTGGTCCTGATTACTGTCCCGACACCTCATTTACTACCTAAGCCACTACCATGCCAAACACCTAATCTCATACCCAAGAAGACTGGGATACTAGGTTGTATAGCTTAGAATAGCGAATGGAATCCATCCCCGTTGTTGGAGCCACCTTTCTCAAACTGGTTTAAATGTAATTCTTGAAATCAAAGGTTGGCCTTTAAGTTGTCTTTTACTTCATGACCTTTACCCATTGAAAATCTCAGTAGTCCCGATATGCGAAGTGGCGATGGTTGTCGTACTCCTAATCCATTTCCATTTAACCGTTAAACAAGTTTTTTCACTTTTATATACCTTGGGATATCACGTTTCGGGAGTTACAAGTCACATGGTTTCCAAGCCCCGATGCGCGAAGTCACGAAACAACCTTGAAAGATTACCTAGGTCAACACCGAGAGTAAAGTTCCTTAAACCTTAGTAAAGTGTTGTCGAGATTTCGCGTCTCGGCGATCGCTCTGCCCAAAAGTCTTACCGGCATAACTCCGATAGGCGAAGTTGCGAGATAGTTTTACAAGCCACCCGGGTTAGTGTCAGGGGTAAGTTGTTTTAAACCATAGTTAAACAATGTCAGGGTTTCGCGACTCGGCATTCACTCTTCCAAGAAACTATACCTTCGTAGCCCTGAGTCGCGAAATCACGATATTAATTAAACACTGACAAATTAAACACTGATTAATTAAACACTTAATCTGGATCACGTTTTTGCTTAACTAGATCACGTCATCGCGATCTCGGGTTTTAGGGGCTCAAAGGATAGGAGTGAAATCTCCCGATACGGCGAACGCCGAAAAGGGTGATTAAAGTTTAAAGAAAACATAATTAAAGAAGCTAAGCCAGATTAATCAGTGCATTAATAAAAATAGTAGCATGCACCGTCTACGGGTTAAATTTAAATGTTTTTTTCGCTAACCTGTGTTACGACCCGTCAAAATTTATGACATTTATTTGAAGTGAGGTAAAGTGATAGGTAAAGATATTGTTTTTATTGCTAAATCTTTCTCTAAAAATGATTTGACTGTTCTGTTCATAAGGACGTCGAGGTTTTAAATGGTCGAGATATAGAGTTCTTTCTCTCATTATTTCAAATTTCATTTCCATCCTGCGCAAAGAAGATTTTCTCACCAGGCTAATTTCTGTATGTATACACATTTTTACTACAGGAGAGCTAAGTCAGAGTCCTCTATCATGGCTCCACGAAAAGCATCCAAGGCGATTGCTGATAATTCAGGGCAAGGCTCAGATAACGTTTTCGATACTTCACCCCGAAGTATTGATTATGTTAGAACCTGGTCATACATCTCCGAGGTTCTTCAGTCCGAATTGGTGAAATGTTCAGATGATTCCAACGATAATGAGAAGGACGATTTGGCCACCAAATACAAAATCATCGTTCAAGCAGAGATGCATAAGATAGCGGCTAGGCCACGACTCCTTCCCTACTATGATATGATCCAATGGGCATTAGATCATGTGGATATCCCGACCAAAACTATTATCAGCGAGTAGAAGGTGACCATTGGGACCTTCAGACCAGAGCATTTGTAGGGGATGTACCAATTTTCACCCACACCAAACTTCTCACACAATGCCGAGTTTCTGGAAGGTTTTAAATGGAAAGAATGCGAGCAATACGACAGAAATT
Source organism: Picea sitchensis (assembly GCA_010110895.2). Taxonomy (NCBI): domain Eukaryota; kingdom Viridiplantae; phylum Streptophyta; class Pinopsida; order Pinales; family Pinaceae; genus Picea; species Picea sitchensis. The sequence continues at coordinate 35,344 of SNQJ01S0057767.1, forward strand.
TGTCTGATCTGATCAAGGATTGGGTCTTGCAGCCCGCAAAGTTCAGGGAGGATGGTAACGGAGTTTATTCAATCTCTTCCCTGGAACCTCAATTCAAATATATAGGAATGATGACCTGTAGGTTGTATGGGAAGGAGGACACCACACATTTTTTTCTCCCATGGGTGCCTCTCATTCATACAGTCACTGAAGGTTGTTCCTTCGACTGGGCCAAATTGTTGTCAGACAGTTTGACCAGCTGGATTATTGAATATCGGATGCAGAGGGTGAATGGAAAGGTCGCTTCATTTTTTATGTCCGCCTACATCATGGATGTTGTCTGTTTCATGACACCTTTCCCTCTAATGAGCTAGAGCTAGACTCCATATGATGTTGAGCCTATCCATGTCTACCACTCAAAACTTTGGGAAGATAAGGCCACAGAATTTATATACGAAATTTTCAATTGGGTAATGGTACCAATGCATGTCTCCATCTTCAGCAACCCACCGCCTAGGATTTCAGATAGCATTGCCACCAACTTGAGAAACGTGGTTGACTGGTACGTAGAGGTGAAATTTTCATACATCAAGGTTTTCGGCACCTCTGTTCCCCATTATGATCTACCATTATTCATACCAGACAGGCTGGTTAGTCACGAATTCGCTAGGCAAACTGTGATTGGGGGCATAAACAACGAGCTTAAAGGATTTTTGAAGAAGGTATGGCTGCCCTTCCCCATTCATTTGAATGCATATTCTTTATTAGATTTCGGACACGCAAAAGCCGAGGCAACGGCTTTGGAGGATATTAAATTGGTCCACATTGAGTTCAAGAAGCACGACCCACACAGGATCATGGGTAATCACATGGCGAGTTGTGGCCTTAAAAGGTATGAACATGAGCATTCACCTCATGACGACATCTTCCGAGGGGCGAGATCCTATGCCGAGGTCCTAAGTCGGATTCAAACCCTGTCGCCCGGGGAGATGGTTGATTTTTTCAAATTTCAGGAACACCAGCGGAGTCGCCTTCCCCTAGTCTTACAAGGTAAGAACTCGCCAACTGCAGATGTACAGCAAATGGAAGCCAAGGGCTCCAAAGATTCAGGACCTAACCAAGAGGAACAACAGGAAAAGAAGAAGCAAATCGGGGGCCTGAAATAGGAAGCCGAGATCTCCAACCCTCCAAGCAAGCTAGCCTCGGTTGTTACCCCAGGGAAATCATCCAAGCATATCGGCAGCCCCATCGTTTCTATTACTCCCCTACAGTCCACAAAGGGTATCCCAGATGCAAGATGGATTTTCGGCGAAGAACTAATGCCCATAATTGTGGAAAAGTTTCCTCCGAACGAATTTTTATTCGATAATAAGAGAAAGGTCATTGTGAAACAAGAACTTTATCAAGAAGCAGGCACGACAGCCAAGAAATTTAAAATCCTTGCTGATGGGAGAGCCATGAAAAAAGAGGAATTTGCAACTCAAATAGCAGGGATGTTGGGGGCTTTTGCTACAGCCAACCAATATTCTGTTGAGTCCCTAAAACAACAGTTGAAGCGGAAAAACTGCTTGATCAAAACTTTGGAGGATAAGATGGCTACAGCAGAAGCAGGCACCAGAGATCAGGGGAACACAGGTATAGAGCTAGCTAGGGCAACCGATCAAAATGAAATCGAGTGGCTCAAATCCGATCTCAAACAGACACAACTGATGGCTCAGACCAGCCAATCATAGATAATCCAGCAAGGAGAATTGATAGGGAAGTTACAGGCCAAATTAAATTTTGCCGAAAGCTAGATGATAGACATCGGGATATTCCAATCCCAAGCCATAGAAATCCGAAAAAGAGTGTCGGTCGCTCAACAAGATTTACTTGCTAAAGTGGAAACTATTCAAAACCACTGCCAACTCATTGATCAAGTACTTAAAAACATCTCCTTCAAAGAAAAAGAAGTTGGGGCGGCTCGAGTCATTTTCCAAGAGGCTGTTATAGCCATGACAAAAAAGGAAACGGGCAGTAGTTCTAGGCTTTCCATCCCAGAGCCGACCCGAGGTATAAAGCTAGCTAGGGAAACCCATCAAAAGGAAATCGAGCGGCTCAAATCCAATCTCGAATAGACACAGCTCATGGCTCAGACCAGCCAATCACAGATAAGCCAACAAGGAGAATTAATAGGGCAATTTCAGGACAAATCAATTTTTGCCGAAAGCCAAATAATAGATATCGGGATATTCCAATCCCAAGACATAGAAATCTGAAAAAGAGTGTCGGCTGCTCATTAAGATTTACTTGCTAAAGTGGAAACTATTCAAAACCACTTCCAACTCATTGATCAAGTACTTGAAAACATCTCCTTTAGAGAAAAATAAGTTGGGGCGGCTCGGGTCGTTTTCCAAGAGGTTGTTATAGCCACGACAAAAAAAGGAAATGGGCAGTAGTTCTAGGTTTTTCATCCCAGAGCAGACCCGAGGCAACATCTTGTTGAAGGCATGGGAGCATAACATATTAGAAGGCAGACAACGAGCTAAAGAGGTAAGAAACTCTTGTGAAGAAACTTTCGACTTCATAGATGGGAGTTTGTTGGATCTCGATAGTGAAAACAACACTGAGGCATTGGGGCAGATTAATATAGCCAAGCACCTACTCAATATCAAGGAGAATGAGGAAAGAGAGTTGGCTGAAATATCACAGATAACTCAGATGGATATAATCCAAGTAGATAAATGGCTAATAAAACCAAGTGTACATTTATGTTCTATTAGCGTCGAAGACCGACAGGTAGAAGGAAAGTTGCCATAATTAGTGAAGGATTATTACACTTTTGAGGCAAATAATCAAACAGAACCTTCCAGGTTGATAGCCCAGTTGGTGGAGAGGTGTGTCACTTGCACCGAGCATGTGAAGGGGTAGGTTTTCGGTATCAAATAATGACAAGTGTCTGCCTGTTATATTTTTAGAAATCGAAGAGCAAAGAAAGGAAGGTGTTCCATTTGCCCGAAAGAAGGACAGAGACAAAGAATCGAAACGTTTAATCTCCTTTTTTTTGTAACCGAAAAAAATCCTAGAACGATTGAAATTCCAGCATGTAGAAGTTTGTATAAATATCAAATTAGAAGCAAGAAATGAGACTGGACCTTTTTGGTCGATTGTAATAGAGACTCGCTCCTTTTGAAATTTAATACAAAGCAATATGAAGACTATTGATTTCGTCAAGACTGTGTTATGAGTTTGTTTCCTCTGTGATTTCATATTCAATTTCATTTCGCATATATATATCTGATGAATGTTGTTACTGCAATTTAGTAAAGCCTCTACTGTGGTGATCAATTTTTAGTCATCTATATCGTTTACAGTTTCCTCTGTATCGGCTATTAGCAGGTACAAGACCTGTGAACTCTTTAGATCTTCATATTTTATGCTTCGTCAGGTTTCTTCTTATCTTTTTCTTCTTCTGTTTATAGAGTGAGATTCTCCCTTGATAGGAGCCTCGCATTATAGACAGCTTAATGTTTTTCTCACATTTCACACACCATTTATTTAAAAGATAACTCAGTTATGGGAAAAGGCCTTTGGTTTGCACTTTATCTCCAAATATCGGATTCAAAGTTCTCTTTTATACGATCAAATTGATACAGCATCAAAAACCTCGAACTCTCCTTTAATTTTCCCTTTCCTCTATGAATGTCCCCGTTGCAAGACAGCCTAATATTGAACCCGGCTTGTTGGACCAAACCCATATCGCTTTGAACCTTTTTGATACCATACTTAAAACAGCGACCACCCAGGTAGAACTTGAACGTTCATGGGCCGAGATTGAACGGGATATAAGCATCCAGGAACAGTTGGAAGCGAGGCAGTGACAACCTGGAAATCAGCCTTAGCTTCATTTCCTGAAGGTTGATTCTTCCCTCCTTTTTATCCTTTACTCACTGTCGGATGCCTAGACACTGTACTTTCTAAGCCTTAAGTACAAACTCTAGAACAACATCTTTCTGGCACCGTTGCCTGGGACGAAGTTACAAAACCTTTTCCCTGGGAAGAACGACATTTTTGCAAGTTTCACCCTTTGATAGCGAACAAAGAGTGAACACCTTCTAAAGGATTTTATTATCTTTCACTTGGTGAATCCACGTTTAAATAAGATGGCATCCGGTCGAAGGAATACCAGAAAAAACCTGGAGGGTAAACAGACCACGCCCATTTCCGATCCCAAAAAAATACTGAAAACTAGAGGTTCCCTTAAGCCAACCACTGCAGTCTACCAGCTTAAGTACCCACAACCCAATACCAAGAGTTTCGTTGAACCTTCAACTTCGCATAATCCCCTCCCTGAAACCATCAATCTAACTTTAACTCTCTCTTATGTTAAAAGTGAAATCCATCCGACAACCTTTGGCGTACACAAAGGTAAAAAACCCGCAATGAATTTATCAGAGATCGATATCCCGTCGACTCTTCAGTTAGATTTCACGACCCCACCAAGTCTCGAAGAGTATACCATATACTCAGATTCCACACCCACGGGTTCCCCTGATTACATCTCTTGCAAATCCTAGGAGCCAAGTCCTCTCATCTCTTTTCACCCATCTTCTCTTTTCTCATCTCTCGAAGAAGCTAGAAATTCTCTTTTAGTCTTCCATAACCCTCTATATAACACACCTTTTCCCTATTCTGTAGTGGCTCTAGAAGGAGGAGCGGGGGGCCAAGCACCTCCCCCGCCTCCTAGGGTTTTCGCTAAAGTAGCTACGAGATATGTGCCTTTGGTCCTGCCCGTCCCTCTCCATGACCTACCTGAAAATTACATAAAAAACTTACCTAAATTTACAAGGGAAGGGGACTTGACCACAGCCAAACATATAAACTTCTTTGATCTGTTCATCGATATCCTAGGCCTCGAACATGAAGACGTATATTTGAGGTTGTTTGTTCAGAATTTCAAAGTAAAACTACGAACCTGGTTTCGAAGTCTACCCGTAGGATCTATATTATCCTATGATGCCCTAGAAGACTCCTTTCTTAGACAATGGGGCGAAAGGAAAGACCATTTGTATTATTTGACAGAGTTTGGCTCTTTAAATAAAAAGACTTCGGAAATTGTTATGGAATTCATTCAAAGATTTAACAAATTATATAATAAGATCCCGGTCGAAGTTAAACCATCCCAACCTGCAGCCAAGGTAACCTTTGCGGGAGCCTTCGAACCCGATTTCACACTTCTTTTGAGAGAAAGGAGGGGGCTACCCTAACCCGAATGCAAGATGATGCTGTAGAAATCGAATCTAATATGATGGCTTCTGGCAAGTTGAAAACCAAGGTAGAAATGGGAAACCGAGAAAAGAATCATTTTAGGGAACAAGCGGGACCCTGAGGGTCCAATAGATCCACAGATGGCAAAATGGATGATATGGATAGGATAATTAAGGAGTTATCGAATAAGATTTCTAGATTGGAGCTAGATAAGTCCAAGGTCGATCCTTTCGTTAAGAGGGAATTCAGAAGAAACCCCAATCCTCAAAATCAACAAAGGCAGATTAAAAATGAAGACCAGAAAATTCAAACGCCTTTAAAAAATGAAAATTTTGTAGGAGGAAATGACTTGCAAGATTTCAAAGATTTGGACGAAGATGTGACAAATTTGGGTGACAATTGTACACAACCTTACTTAACTAAAGAAGATTATGAGAAGTTCTTGAACACTCAACAACCGTCAAATAAAGATGAGGACATAAACAACACCGGTGTTTCTATCTATCAAGAAGTAACTGATTCTATAATGGTTGAGGTTCAACCGAGGTATAACCTGAGGTCTAAAAACAAACCTGCGTTGACTCCTCAACCCAAGAAAATTCTCCCTAGAGGTGAATTATACGAGCCCGCCCTAAAAGAGACCGAGACACCTAATAGCAAAATGAAAGGGGTAGACTCACTAGATCCCAAAGTAAAGGAGGTTGAGACCCAAACAAAGGAAACCAAGACAGCTGAAGCACATATACCGGTAGATAAAGTCACAGGTGATAAATCAGCACAAACAAATAAATTAGAAAAAAAGGAGTATGGGGTTTCAACCAAAGAAACGGACAAAGGTAGTGGAGGGTTCAGCCTCGAAAATGAGATAAATAAGATAAAAATACCAATCCCTCTGGTGGAATTAGTGAAGAATCATGTATATCGAAAGGAGATGACCAAAGCGATAGGTTTTTCGGAGCTAGAAAGTCACTCTGACGTGATAAACTTGGAAGATGATAAACCCAATATCACTTTTGGTCCATATTTCAAGGGTGCCAGAGACATCGTCGCTCCTTTCTATATCACCTTGAATGTGCATGATCGACTTCTACATAACTGCATGCTAGACTCTGGGGCCTCACATAATAAGAGGCCTAAAAATATTATGGATAGACCAAACCTTATGGGGATCTCTACTCTTTCGATTCAAGAAGAGTTAAGTGTCTGGGTATGATAAAAGATTTAGTAGTCACTCTTACACAAGTCTCGATGAAAAGCATCTTTATGGATGTAGTTATTGCCAATATACCCCCGAAGTATGGCTTACTGCTATCTAGGTCGTGGGGAGCCAAACTTGGTGGGTCTCTTCAACTAGACATGACATACGCCATGATTCCTGTGTTTGGTGGACAACTTACTCGGTTATACAGGGAAACACGGCTAGCCTACACAGTCAATGACCCTCAGAATCCTAACAATTATCCTATTTATATTGCCGATAAAGATCTAGGAAATTGTATTATGTCTTTTGATGATGATGTAAATAGTTGTGCAGAAGAGAACTACTTGGAAAATAATGAATCAGGAAAGACATATGAAAATATGCATAGCACTGGGATTTGGAAAATGTTTTTTGACGGTGCCCTATCATGTGAAGGGGCAGGTGCAGGAGTACTTTTTGTGGCACCTAAAAATTATTTTGTTATCCCTTTCTCTCAAAGGCTTCAGTGGGATATAGACTACACCAATAACGTATGTGAGTATGAAGCCTTAGTCTTAGGGTTGGAAGCTTCCAGGAAGTTGAACATAAAGAACCTGGAATTTTACGGAGATGCAGAGTTGATAGTGAAACAAATAAATCGGCAATACCAGGCCAAACACCCAAGATTGAGATCTTACAGAAATTGCGCCTAGGATCTTATGGAAAATTTCTTTTCATCGGTAAAGGTTCATTTCATCCCACGCGTCAAAAACCAACAAGTCGATTCACTAGCCAAAGCGGCTTCAACTTTCGTACCCCCCACCGCTTTCAAATTAAATTACCACAAAGAGGTAAGGCATAGACCATCCATACCAAACAACGTACAACACTGGCAGGTTTTCGAGGATGACGAATAGATCAGAAAGTTTCTAGAAATGGTAGGTGATTTCTCCGAAACCCACATTGACCAGGAAGACCAAAATCATCATACCTAGATTATGCAAGAGGGAGAGGAGTCTCAGGAGTTCCGAGAAAAAATTGCTAACCATCGCATGTTGGTTTTAAAGAACAACCAAATTCCAAAGGGACTAATCCCCCTGGAGAGACAGTTCGATCAGAATGATATGCCCTTAAAATCCACTCTACAACCCCAACCAGAAGAGGTTTAAGACTACGACATAGGGACAAAAGAGGAGCCTAGGATGGTTAAAATATCAAAGTACCTTCCTCCTGAGGTAAAGAGAAAGTATAAAGAATTACTCGGGTGATATAAAGGCATTTTCGCTTGGTGTTATGAAGAACTGAGAACCTATGACACCATTGTGATCGAACACAAGATACCCATGAAGCCTGGTGTCAAACCCTTTAGAAAAAAACTTAGACAAATCAACCCTATCTTATTGTCCGTGGTCGAAAGGGAGGTTAAAAATCTCTTGGACGCAAAAATAATAGTACCACTGAGATACTCCGATTGGGTAGCAAACCTGATCCTGGTTAGAAAGAAGAGCGGGGAGATTAGACTGTGTGTTCATTTTAGAAACCTAAATAAGTCCTCCCTCAAAAACAACTACCCTCTACCCAAAATGGATCATGTATTAGAAAAGGTAGTTGGGGAAAATAGGATGTCGATGATCGACGGGTTCTTCGGGTACAATCAAATTGCCGTAAATGAACATGATAAAGAAAAAACAGCCTTCACTACCCCTTGGGGTACATTCATGTATCATAAGATGCCTTTTGGTCTAATGAATGCAGGTGCCACCTAACAACGTGCTATGGATATCACTTTCATCGACGAAAGAGACAATTTTGTGGTTATCTATCATGATGACCTAACCATTTTTTCTAAATCTGACGAAGATCATTTGATAAATCTCAAGCAGACATTTGAAAAATGTCGTAGGTTTGGTTTGTCTTTAAACCCCAAAAAGTCTCACTTTGCCATGCAAGAAGGTAAACTCTTGGGCCATATTGTGTCTCGAGACGGAATTAAAATTGATCCTAGCAGGGTTGAAGCTATAGACACTATAAATATTTCTATAAATGTAAAAGAAATTCAGTCATTCTTAGGAAAAATAAGTTTTTTGAGGAGATTTATCCCAAACTTTGCTGAAATTGTGAAATTGATCACAGATATGCTAAAAAAGAACAGCGAAGTGAAATGGCTAGTAGAGGCCAAAGCATCATTTTCACGCATCAAGAAGGTTATAAGTGAGGCACCTGTACTGGCAAGCCCTGATTATCTAAAGGATTTTCTTATTTTCTCATTCGCCTCCAAACATATACTTGCCGCGGTACTCCTCTAGAAAAATGAAGAAGGTTTCGAGCAACCGATAGCCTTTTTCAACAAAAGTCTCAGAGACGTTGAACTCAAATATGATATAATGGAAAAACAAGCGTACGCAATGGTGAAGGCATTAAAGGCTTTCATAACTTACTTGTTTCATTCCAAGGTAATCGCATACGTACCCACCAGCTCCGTAAAAGATATTTTGGTTCAATCCAACAGTGATGGAAAAAGGGGACGGTGGCTCGCAAAAATTCAAGAATTTGATCTGGAGATAAAACTGACGAGACTAATAAAGGGACAAGGTTTGGCTAAACTCTTAGCTGAATCAAATTTCAGAGCCCTCGGTATAAATGACCTACAGGGATGTGAAGAGGATGTGGACATGAACGAGCTCGATGAGCAAACAAGTTCAACCGGAATCGAAGAGAAGTTTGCCTCATCTGATTGGTACAAAAACATAGTGTCCTACTTGCTAACCTTGAAATGCCCAAGTGATTTATCCCCATCCAAAGCTAGGACGCTAAAACTGCATGCAGTCAAGTACTGTATATCTGAAAGTCAATTGTATTGGAAGGACCCACTTGGCTTCCTATTGGTTTGTTTGGTTGAATCAGAAACAGAGAAGGTCATAAGCGAATTTCACGAAGGAGTGTGCGGGGGACATCACGCTTGGAGGGCGACAGCTTATAAAATCCTAAGGACAGGGTATTATTGGCCAAAAAATTTCTCAGACGTCAATGCCAAATTCAAAACCTTCAACCCTTGCCAATTTTTCGTAGGCAAACATAAACTCCCAGCGCTACCATTGGTTTCGGTCAAGACGGAAGCCCCTTTTCAGCAATGGGGACTAGATTTTAAAAGCAAAATTAACCCCCATTCTAGCACTCAACACAAATGGATCCTGACTGCCACAGATTACTTCACTAAATGGGTGGAGGCTATTCTAACCAGAAGGGAAACTGATTCGGTTGTAATAGATTTCCTAGAAAACAACATTTTGTCTAGATTCGGCTGCCCCCGAAAGATAGTCACAGATAACGCCTAGGCTTTTAAATCTATGGCTATGATCATTTTTTTCCAAAAATACAATATCGTTCTCGGCCATTCCACGGCATATTACCCCCAAGGAAATGGACCAGCCGAGTCTTCAAACAAGAGTATGATCAATGTAATTAAGAAAGTTTTGAACAAGAAAATAAATATTGTCACATGCATTTGAAATACGCTCTATGGGCGAATCGGATAGGCACGAAAAAATCTATTGGCACTTCTCCTTTCCAAATGGTGTACGGGACCGATGTGGTATTACCCATAAATCTAGCGCTTACCGTAATGAAACTTTGGCAAGATGAGAAAGAAGAACCAAACCATGTCACAAGAAGGATAAACCAGCTGATTGAAGTACAACAACAAAGGGTCGAGGTGGATGAAAGGTTGCAGAAGTATCAAGATGACATGAAAACATTATTCGATCGTAAGGCCAAAGACAGAGAGTTTCTCCCCGGTGATTTGTTCTTGAAATGGGATGCTAGGAAGGAAGACTCGGAAAAATACGGTAAATTCGATCATATCTGGTACGGACCATTCAAAGTCGTAGCTCCCGAAGGAAAAAATTCATTTCTATTAGAAAATCTGGATGGTAAAAATTTCAACACCCCTGTCAACGGGTGTTATTTAAAACACTATATGCAATAATTGGTTCCCAAAAAATTTCCATTGTATATACCGGTTTGTGTTTTCTTTCTATTTCATAATTTCTCTTTGGTAAGTTTAATTTCACCTCTAATTAATTAGGTCAATAATTTTTGTAGAAGTAGAGATACGAAATTTTCAATACATTTAGCTCTTTTAAAAAGCACTCTTCGTGTTTACAGGATTCCGGCTTGCAACCAACACGAGCAATAGGAGAAAACAGAAAGTCATATATCGGAGACTAAATTCACCGAAAATAGTTGATAGAAAAAAAAAATCGTTATTTTAAAAGAAAACAAAATGGTAAGGCAAAGGTACGAATTCCTGAGAGTTCTTCTTTTCTTTTAACGAAGGTCTCTAAAGTGTCGTGATGGTCTCATAATTACGATGTTTTCGCTTGACTGGTTATCAAAAGAACGACTCCTTACTCTAGGTCCTAAGAATTTCACGTAGATAAAGATAGGAGGTAATTAAGATAAGCAGAGAAGTAAAGCGCCTCTGGAAAAGGGTCCCAAAGTCGGTTTTAACCCATGATCCCTGTGTTTCGAATCCCAAATCTCTCTCCGTCATCTTTTTTCTGGCCGCAGACTTACCTTCTTAAAAAAAAATCCAAGCATCTTTTCGGATTCCATACATAGGGAGAAGAGATTACGTTTTAGCTTTGGAAGTTGTAAAGCAGATTTTAGAAAGTAAGCCAGTCTTCACAACTCCTCAGTCTCTTACTAAACAAATTTATGCGTACGTTGATCTTGACTCTTCTAGGTTTTTTAACAGTTTCGAAGGATTGAGGCTTGCTCGAAGGAAGGCCCCTGGAAGTAATCTTTCCCTTTTTCCCTGCGGGCTAAGGTGTTTTGAAAGTTAAGGGAAGGTTGGTACTGAGCAATCAAAGCAAGTTGACAGACCTCCACTGCAAATATTACACAGATATCATCCCTCATACAAACTGATTGCCCCCACTTCGTGTTCTAAAAAGTAAATTACAAGACAGATGGTGAAAGGAAATTCATATTTGATTGCCCCCGTCTAGTCCAAAGAGACGATGAAAGGAAATTCAGAAATGATTGCCCTCATCTCAACATTTAAATGCATAAATATATTTCGAAGTGGTGAAAGGAAATTCAATAAAAAGGGCTAGATAACTTCACCGGGGTACTGAACAGGCTCACTGGCAGTGAAGCAATATCTGAGATATATGTAAGGTTGTTATACATGAATCTCACTCTACTCTGGTAATCAACTTTCTCGAAACCAGGTCTGCATCCTAAGTTCAGACAGGGCTCCTCGATTAAAAACATGTAATAAACTTCGTTTGATGCAAGCCAAAAGCCACAAGATCTATTGGATTTCCTAGGATTGTTTTGATTGTCTTAATGTAGACCTGAATTCGGTAACGAGAAAGAGAAAGTCATGAAAGGGGCTGCAGCTGAGTTTGAAACGCATTTGAGTGTTGAAAAGCTTTTCAGAAGTAAAAGACGAAATCTCTTCTTCCCTCTGTACCCCCTTTCCTTAAGCAAGTTTCGCAGAAGTAAAACCAATGACTCCATTTACCCAATACAGGCACGTGGTCTATTGTTCTTCCAGTCTCGTAGGAAGACGGGATCCCTAGTTGGAGACTATGTTGGAGCCGCCTTTCTCAAACTGGTTTAAATGTAATTCTTAAAATCAAAGGTTGGCCTTTAAGTTTTCTTTTACTTCGTGAACTTTACCAACTGAAAATCTCAGTAGTCCTGATATCCGAAGTGGCGATGGCCTTCGTACTCCTAATCCATTTCCATTTAACCATTAAACAAGTTTTTTCACTTTTATATACCTCGGGATATCGCGTTTCGAGAGTTACAAGTCACACAGTTTCCAAGCCCCGACGCGCGAAGTCGCGAAACAACCTTGAAATATTACCCAGGTCAGTGTCGAGAGTAAAGTTCCTTAAACCTTAGTAAAGTGTTGTCGGGAATTCGCATCTCGGTGATCGCTCTCCCAAAAAGTCTTACCGCATAACTCCGATAGGCAAAGTTGCGAGATAGTTTTACAAGTCACTTGGGTTAGTGTCAGGGGTAAGTCGTTTTAAACCATAGTTAAACAATGTCGGGGTTTCATGACTGGGCATTCACTCTTCCAAGAAACTATACCTTCGTAGCCCCGAGTCACGAAATCACGATATTAATTAAGCACTGACTAATTAAACACCGATTAATTAAATACTTAACCTGGATCATGTTTTTGTTTAACTAGATCGCGTCATTGCGATCTCGAGTTTTAGGAGCTCGAAGGATAGGAGTGAAATCTCCCAATACAGCAAATGCCGAAAAGGGTGATTAAAGTTTAAAGAAAACCTAATTAAAGAAGCTAATCTAGATTAATCAGTGCATTAATACAAATAGTAACACACACCATCTACGGGTTAAATTTAAATGTTTTTTGCGCTAACGTGTGTTACAACCCATCAAAATTTATGGCATTTATTTGAAGTGAGGCGAAGTGATAGGTAAAGATATTGTTTTTATTGTTAAATCTTTCTCTAAAAACATTTTGACCGTTCTGTTCATAACGACATCGAGGTTTTAAATGGTCGATATATAGAGTTCTTTCTCTTATTATTTCAAATTTCATTTCTATCTTGCGCAAAGAACCTTTTCTCACCAGGCTAATTTCTGTATGTATACACATTTTTACTATAGGAGAGCTAAGTCAGAGTCCTCTACCATGGCTCCACAAAAAGCATCCAAGGATATTGTTGAGAATTCAAGGCAAGGCTCAGATAATGTTTCTGATACTTCACTCTGAAGTATTGATTCTGTCAGAACCTGGTCATACGTCTCTGAGGTTCTTCAGTCTGAATTGGTGAACTGTTCAGATGATTCCAGCGATAATGAGAAGGACGATTTGGCCACCAAACACAAAATCATCGTTCAAGCAGAGATGCATAAGATAGCGGCCAGGCCACGACTCCTTCCCTACTATGATATGATCCGATGGGCATTAGATCATGTGGATATCCTGACCAGAACTATTATCAGCGAGCAGAAGGTGACCATTGGGACCTTCAGACTAGAGCATTTGCAGGCGATGTACCAATTGTCACCCACACCAAAATTTTCACACAATGTCGAGTTTCTGGAAGGTTTTAAGTGGAAAGAATGCGAGCAATACGACAGAAATTTGTCTGATATGATCAAGGATTGGGTCTCACACCCCACAAAGTTCAGGGCAGACGGTAACGGAGTTTATTCAATATCTTTGCTAGAACCGCAATTCAAATATATAGCAATGATGACCTATAGGTTGTATGGGAAGGAGGACACCACACATTTTTTTCTATCATGGGTGCCTCTCATTCATACAATCACTGAAGGTTGTTCCTTCGACTGGGCCAAATTGTTGTCAAACAGTTTGACCAGTCTGATTACTGAATATCGGATGTAGAGGGCGAATGGAAAGGCCGCTTCATTTTTTATGTCCGCCTACATCATGGATGTTGTCTGTTTCATGATGCATTTCCCTCTAATGAGCTGGAGTTGGACTCCATCTAAGGCTAAGCCTATCCATGTCTACCACTCCAAAATTTGGGAAGATAAGGCCACAGAATTTATATACGAAATTTTCAATTGGGTAATGGTACCAATGCATGTCTCCATCTTCGGTAACCCACCGCCCAGGATTTCAGATAGCATTGCCATCAACTTGAGCAACGTGGTCGACTGGTACGTAGAGGTAGAATTTTCATACATCAGGGTTTTCAGCACCTCTGTTCCCCCCTATTCTCTACCATTATTCATACCGGACAGGCTGGTTTGTCGCAAAATCGCTAGGCAAATTGTGATTGGCGGCATAAGCAAGGAGCTTAAAGGATTTTCGAAGAAGGTATGGCCGCCCTTCCCCATTCATTTGAATGCATATTCTTTATTATATTTCGGACACGCAAAATCCGAGGCAGTGGCTTTGGAGGATATTAAATTGGTCCACATTGAGTTAAAGAAACACGACCCACACAGGATCATGGGTAATCACATTGCAAGTTATGGCCTTAAAAGTTATGAACATGAGCATTCGCCTCATGATGACATCTTCCAAGGGGCGATATCCTATGTCGATGTCCTAAGTCGGATTCAAACCCTGTCACCCGAAGAGATGGTTGATTTTTTCAAATTTCAAGAACACCAGTGGAGTTGCCTTCCCCCAGTCTTACAAGGTAAGAACTCACCGACTGCAGATGTACAGCAAACGAAAGCCAAGGGCTCCAAAGATTCAGGACCTGACCAAGAGGAACACCAAGAAAAGAAGAAGCAAATCGGGGTCCTGAAACAGGAAATCGAGATCTCCAACCCTCCAAGCAAGCCAGCCTTGGTTGTTACCCCAGGGAAATCATCCAAGCAGATCGGCAGCCCCATCATTTTTGTTACTCCCCTACAGTCCACAGAGGGGATCTCGGACGCAGGATGGATTTTCAGGGAAGAACTAATGCCCATAACTGTGGAAGAGTTGCCTTCGAATGAATTTTTCTTCGATAAGAAGAGAAAGGCCATTGTGAAACAAGAACTTTATCAAGAAGTAGGCACGACAGCCAAGAAATTTAAAATCCTTGCTTATGGGAGAGCCATGAAAAGGGAGGAATTTTAAACTCAGATAGTAGGGACGTTGGGAGCTTTTGCTACAGCCAACCAATATTCTATCGAGTCCCTAAAACAACAGTTGAAGCGGAAAAACCGCTTGATCAAAACTTTGGAGGATAAGTTGGCTATAGCAAAAGCAACCACTGGAGATCAAGTGAACACAGGTATAGAGCTAGCTAGGGAAACCGATCAAAAGGAAATCGAGCAGCTCAAATCTGATCTCGAACAGACACAGTTGATGGCTCAGACCATCCAATCACAGATAAGCCAGCAAGGAGAATTGATAGGCCAGTTACAGGCCAAATTAAATTTCACCGAAAGCCAGATGATAGATATCAGGATATTCCAATCCCAAGCCATAGAAATCCGAAAAAGAATGTCGGTCGCTCAGCAAAATTTACTTGCTAAAGTGGAAACTATTCAAAACCACTGCCAACTCATTGATCAAGTACTTGAAAACATCTCCTTCAGAGAAAAAGAAGCTGGGGCAGCTCGGGTCATTTTCCAAGAGGTTGTTATAGCCACGACAAAAAAGGAAATGGCCAGTAGTTCTAGGCTTTCCATCCCAGAGCAGACTCGAGGTAACATCTTGTTGAAGGCATGGGAGCGTAACATATCAGAAGGCAGACAATGAGCTAAAGAGGTAAGACACTCTTGTGAAGAAACTTTGGGCTTCATAGATGGGAGTTTGTTGGATCTCGATAGTGAAAACAGCACTAAGGCACTGGGCCAGATTAATATAGCCAAGCACCTGCTCAATATCAAGGAGAATGAGGAAAGAGAGTTGGATGAAATATCATAAATAACTCAGACGGATATAATCCAAGTAGATAAATGGATAATAAAACCAAGTGTACATTTATGTTCTATCAGTGCCGAAGGCCGACAAGTAGAAGGAAAGTTGCCACAATTAGTGAAGGATTATTACACTTTTGAGGCAAATAATCAAACAGAACCTTCCAGGTTGATAGCCCAGTTGGTGGAGAGGTGCGTCACTTGCACCGAGCATGTGAAGGGGTAGGTTTCCGGTATCAAATAATGACAAGTGTTTGCCTGTTATATTTTTAGAAATCGAAGAGCAAAGAAAGGAAGGTGTTCCATTTTCCCAAAAGAAGGACAAAAACAAAGAATCGAAACGTTTAATCTCCTTTTTTTTGTAACTGAAAAAACTCATGGAACGATTGAAATTCCAGCATGTAGAAGTTTGTGTAAATATGAAATTAGAAGCAAGAAATGAGGCTGGACCTTTTTGGTCGATTGTAATAGAGACTCTCTCCTTTTGAAATTTAATACAAAGCAATCCAAAGACTCATGATTCCGTCAAGACTGTGTTATGAGTTTGTTTCCTCTGTGATTTCATATTCAATTTCATTTCGCATATATATATCTGATGAATGTTGTTACTGCAATTTAGTAAAACTTCTACTGTGGTGATCAATTTTTAGTCGTCTATATCATTTACAGTTTTTCCTCTGTATAGGCTATTAGCAGGTACAAGACCTGTGAAATCTTTAGATCTTCATATTTTATGCTTCGTCAGATTTCTTCTTATCTTTTTCTTCTTCTGTTTACAGGGTGAGATTCTCCCTTGATAGGAGCCTCGCATTATAGATAGCTTAATGTTTTTCTCACATTTCACACACCATTTATTTAAAAGATAACTCAGTTATGGGAAAAGGCCTTTGGTTTGCATTTTATCTCCAAATATCGGATTCAAAGTTCTCTTTTATACAATCAAATTGATACAGCATCAAAAACCTTGAACTCTCCTTTAATTTTCTTATTCCTCTATGACTGTCCCTGTTGCAAGACAGCCTAATATTGAACTCGGCTTGTCGGACCAAACCCATATCGCTTTGAACCTTTTCGATACCATACTTAAAACAACCACCACTCGAGTAGAACTTGAACGTTCATGAGCCGCGATTGAACGGGATATAAGCATCCAGGAACAGTTGGAAGCGAGACAACGATAACCTGGAAATCAGCCTTAGCTTCCTTTCCCGAAGGTTGATTCTTCCCCCCTTTTTATCCTTTACTCACTTTCGGATGCCTAGACACTGTACTTTCTAAGCCTTAAGTACAGACTCCGGAACAACACTCGCCACCATACAAACAAAAGTCAATGACTCCCTCCCTACAGAAATCCAAGCAGCCATCCATGAAGCCATGAATCCATTCACAAAATTTAAGTAGGTAGATCCCAATTCATACGACCCTCAACATTCCCATTATGAGCATACTCATTCCTCCCACTTCCCTTGGGGTTCCCCACACTCTTGGAATAAGGTGCCCAAAGTTGACATGCATAAATTTGATGGATCCAACCCAGCAGGGTGGGTCTCTCAAATGGAACAATACTTCTCCCTCCATAATATTTGGGATGATGAGACCAAACTCCATGTAGGTGTTTTGTACCTAGATCAAGAACGATGGCAGTGGTGGTAGTGGCATAAGAAATGTTGTCTAGGAATACCCACTTGGAACATGGTCACTAAAGAAATTTGTGCCCGTTTTGATAGGGAATCAAATTTTTTGGGTAGACTTACCAATTTGCGCCAAATTGGATCAGTCACATATTTCATCACGACATTTTAATAGTTAGATAAGCAGACTGAGGGATTATCTGATGCATTTTACCGTGAATGTTTTATCAATGACTTAAAGGAATTCATCCAGGCTCATGTGAGCATGCATCATCCTACTACCTAGTTACATGCATGTAAATTAGCAAAGGAAGCAGAGACCATCCTTCAGGCCCGACCCATGAAGGCTCCAATTCTCACTCGTCCTCGCCTCGAGGCTCACCCAGCTCTGAAAAAAACATTGAAAGTCCAAAAGGTATCTCCAGCTAAAATGGTGGAAAGTCGTAATCAAGGACTTTGCTACTATTGGGATGAAAAGTATTCACCATGGCATAAATGTGGAGAACAAAATTTCTTCCATATTGATGCATCTGCTTCATCTCCTTCTGAATACATCCCATCCGATGAGTCTCCTGGCCCAGATGAGGCTCCACCTAGTGATCACATCGAAGCTCTAGTTATAACCCCTGTAGAATTAGAGGAACCCGTCATGTCACTTCATGCACTCTCAGGTATTTCACCCCCGCGGTCATTGAAGATCAAGGGATACATCAAACATCGGTCGATGGTGGTGTTGATTGATAGTGGTAGCACCCATAAATTTATTCATCACAGGCTTGCTGATGAGATCCATTATTTTGTCTGCCTTGTTTTTATTTTTCAAATCCTCATCGCTAATGGTGGTACTATGAATGTGGGGGCCATTGTGAGAATGTCAAACTCCAAATGGGTGATTATACTCTAAAAACCCACATGTTCTCTATTGCCATGGGTGGTTGTGATATTGTATTAGGAGTGGAATGGATTCACGCTCTGAGGCCAATCACAATGGATTATCAAGAATTATATATGAGCTTCACCCAAGACACTCACCCATATACCCTCTGAGGTCTCCAAGTCAGCTCTCTTGAAATCATCAGCTCTCATAAGATGGAAAAATTATTGAAGAAAGGCCACCATGGTGTGATTTCTCAATTTAATGCCACCAGGTCACTGAAAAGGCATCTCAAGTAATTCCTCCCGGCCTGAAATTCATCTTGGACAAGTACCCCAAGGTCTTTGAGATTCCCACACCCTTACCTCCCTCTAGGGGTGAGCATGATCATATAATCCCTCTCCTTCTGGGCATGTGCCCTGATTTTTTTGCCCTGAATAAACTAACCATCAAAGATGAGTTTCCCATTCATGTCGTTTATGATCTATTGGATGAACTCCAAGGTGCCTGTGTATTCACCAAATTAGACCTTCGCTCTGACTATCACTAGATCCGGATGAAAGAGGCAGATATTCCAAAGACTGCTTTCAGAACTCATGAAGGACATTATGAATTCTTGGTCATGCCTTTCATCCTTTGCAATGCCCCATCCACCTTCCAAAGTCTCATGAATAAATTATTGAAACCTTACCTTCAGAAGTTTGTCTTGGTTTTCTTTGATGGCATCCTCATTTACAACCACACTTGGGATAACCACCTTCTTCATGTGGACAAAGTCCTTCACTTGCTGCAGGAAAACCAATTGTTTGTCAAAAAGACCAAATGTTCATTTGGAGCCAGTGAAGTGGAATACTTGGGACACATTGTCAGTCGAGAAGGGGTGAAAGCGGACCCCAAAAAGATACAAGCTATGCAGGAATGGCCGCGACTAAAGACCTTAAAGCGCCTAAGGGGTTTTCTTGGTCTCACGGGATATTACAGGAAATTTTTCCACCATTATGGAAAAATTGTTAATCCATTCACTGACCTTCTTAAGAATAATGCATTTCATTGGACAAGTATTGTTGAGAAATCCTTCACATAATTAAAGAGGTCCATGTGCACTACTCATGTCCTAGCC
The DNA here is from genome assembly GCA_010110895.2 of Picea sitchensis. Classification (NCBI taxonomy): domain Eukaryota; kingdom Viridiplantae; phylum Streptophyta; class Pinopsida; order Pinales; family Pinaceae; genus Picea; species Picea sitchensis. The sequence continues at coordinate 54,759 of SNQJ01S0057767.1, forward strand.
GTGCCTGACATCAACAAAACTTTTGTGGTGGAATCAGATGCTTCTGGCACTGGCATAGGCACAATGCTCACACAATATGGTAGACCTTTGGCCTTTATTGGCCAAGCATTGAGTGGTCGCAATCTGGGTAGATCTACGTATGCACAAGAAATGATGTCCATTCTCCATGTAGTGCACACATGGCGGTCATATCTCTTGGGACATCGTTTTCAGATCAAAAAAGATCACCATAGTGTGAAATATGTTTTGGAGCAACGACTATCCTTCCCAAAAAAAAATACGTGTCTAACAAAAATGTTGGGTTATGATTATGAAATTATATACAAAAAGGGAAAATATAATATAGTAGTCGATGCATTATCACACCAACATGAGGAATATGACTCCATCTTTGCCTTATCCTTACCAGTCCCTGATTGGATTGAATAAGTACGCCAAGAGTGGCCAACACACTAGACTCTCTCCAAGTTAATTCAGTGCCTTCATGAGGACCCTAATCCTCCCATCGACTACACTTGTTAGGAAAATATTCTCAAATATAAGGATCGCTTGGTTCTCTCACCCTCTTCAGCACTCAAGTTGCAACTCTTAAATGAGTTGCACTCATCATCTATTGCAGGTCTCTCAAACCCTAAGGACATCACAAGTTGGCACCCAAGTTTTATTGGCCCTACTAGATCATCAAGTGTATTGGTTCAGTGGCCTACAAATTGGCCCTTCTGGATACTTCCAAAATCCATTCGATGTTCCATGTTCCCTGTCTGAAGAAAGTGGTGGGACAGAATTGCAGGGTCCAAACCATCCTTCCAAAATTAGATGAAGTAGGTTCCCTTTGGCTCCAACCAGACATAGTCCTCAATCACCGTGAACATCAACTGCGTGGAATAACTATACAATAAGTGTTGAACCAGTGGAAGGACACATCACCAGAGGATGCGACCCGGGAACCAGCGACTACTCTCCAACATTTTCTACACCTATAGCCTTGAGGAAAATGATGCTTTTGAAGGGGAAGGGCATGTTAGGATCCGATCCTAACCCCTCTCCATGGGTCATTAGTTAGTATGATATGTTTTCTATGTAATAAAGGCTGGCATTAGTTAATAGGCCTAATAAATAAAGGATAATAAGTCAATGTAATAAGGCCTAATAGAATCTTCCACTTCTAGAAAGATATTCCTCTAGAAGTTTCCTTAGAAGGTAGAATTAGTATAAATAAGAGTAGGAGGCATTGGATATTCTTGTCTTGGAGTTTATTGTAATAGAGATTTGCTCTGTTGGAGGTTTACCCCTCGAAGAGGCAAGTGAACATTGTTATTTCTAATAAAGGTACTCTTTCTGGTGTTATTATGGTATTGTTCTAGCTATAATCTTGTTGTTCCATTAATGTTTGCCAAATATTTCTATTCTGCATATTATTATTCATATGGTATATTGCAGTGAACTCAGGCACTGTTTGGCCCCTCTCTTGATGCAGCGTGGTCCATCTCATCTACTGGTCATCATAGTTTCCCATGGGGTAATATTGCTCCTTGACCGCATCCATAAAAAAATCCCAAGTGGGCTCGACCCCAAATATTTCAAACTCCTCTGTGGAATTTTTCTCCCAGTACGTTTCCCACCAATTTTTGACATGGGGGAGAGCCTTAAGGAGTGCAAAGGTGATGTTTTCTCTATCGGAAAAATTGTGAACATAGAAATAAACTTCTAGCAAATCTAACCATTTTTCCAAAATTAACTTGTACCTTGAATGGGGAAGCATAAAAAAAGTGATTGTTTGACGAAGACGCACGTGTTATTGTAGACAATCGTTGAAGGATTTGGGAAAAAATATCCAACATCTCGTTCCTTTGTTGTGCGAGAGCTTCCGCGAGCAACAACTTGATGGGATCTTCTTCTCCCTCATCTCTCTTTTCATCTACCATGGGAGTCCACTTGGGTTGGCGATAGTGGTAGTCCTCAAGAGAAACTAGCTCAAGACCCAACTCTCTATGCCCTCACTTCATTGGGGACATGCACTAAGAAACGAAAAGGAGTAGCATGCTCTCATACCATTGATATAGATTATTTTGAGAACGAAATGAAAGAATAAATATAACAATGAAATATGCAGATATATTGCAATAAACACAGAGATACAGTAATGCACGATTTTTAGTAATGACAAAAATGTACAGAAACTGTAAAAATACAGAGTGAGTGAACTCACGAGAATGGTGGCAGCTTGTCTCTAAGAAGAGATGTGATGGCTATGTTCATTCATAAGAAGATGATGGTGTTTACAATGAGTCTCCAAAGGCCTTTTTAACATAAATAAAATCTAAAACCCTAACCCCGGAAGATGAAACGCCAAAAGGTTTGTGGGTCGCGATGGGGGTAGTTGATACGTCAACTTCCTTAGGGCGCAACTTTTGCATACGATCTTAGTTGGGGTGAACAATAGCTCGTTGGAAAGGTCTATCTGAGAACTACACATTTTTCTATCACACTCTAGTTAGAGGATAAGTTGTGACTGTGGCAGGCCCAAAAAATGTTGTTAGGGCCTCAAAATGGCCCCGAATGTTTAAGACCCAAAAATTTGTAGAAAAAAATGTCAAAGTGGAAACCCATGTTTTAATCTAGTGGAATAGGTGGGTGGCCATTGATTTCCTCCTGGATCAGTGTTGACCCTAGTTCTATCAAGAGGGGTGGAGGTATTTCCCATTGTTTATCCTTTGAACCCTGGAATCATGGGAGGGTTGTGTTAGGCCACACTCCCTTAGACGTGTGATGGAAACTATTAGTTGTATATTGGGTAAAATTGGTCATGATAGTTGACACTTCCACTTATAGGTTCTATCTGGGGTTAGGTCAATGTAGTTGATTCTCCAGCATAGTCCAACATAGAAAATGATAGGATGCGGAAGATGGAAATAAGTTAAGAAGGAAAAATGATTCCACTAGTTAAAAATGTTATTGGGAATTAGAAATGATTATTTTGGTATAAAGTTCAATTCATATTGGAATATTGTGACTTAGTTAATAAAATTGTTGGATGTTGTGTTTAAGGATTATTGTTTTGCATGATTGGATGAGAGCACATAGAAACTATGTATTAGATGTTATGTTTGTTATCATTAGTATATGCACAAGATATGTATGCACTAGCTACACATACATACCTTGTGCACATACACTAGTATCATTATGATATATATTAGTTATTATAATATTATTATTAATGGTTGATATATGATTATTATAGTAGAAGTAAAATTATATAATTATAATTTTACTTCATTTGGATTATTAAATCTCATTTTGAGACTTATATATTAAAGTAATAAAAAGGAGAAATCTTATTCATTTGAATTTTATTTGCATTTAGTAGGACTTGGATTGCGTTACCTATCCAAAGTTGATTTTATTTAATGGATTTGGTAGCATGCCAGGTTGATTAATGTGGTAGGTGGGGGAGAGTATTTTATGTTATTTTGACCTTCCTAGGACCCTTTCCATTGAGGCTAGGATGGCAATGGAGAAGGGGATGAAGGGGGACCTTTGGAGAGGGAAGGGGGTTGCATAAATAGGGGAAAATTTGTTTGGAAGGGAAGGAGAGCCATCGGAAGCACTGGAACCTTGAAAACTCATACCTGTGAGATCTATGAGAGTTGTGAGAGACTAATTATTGAGACGTTGAGATACTGGTAGTGGGTTAGGTGTTGTTCTTGGAGATTTGGCGACAAAGGGATAGAAAACCCCAATGTTTCCTAACGTTAGAGAGCCAAATAAGCCATTCATAGCTGATTGGGAGGTTAAAAATCCAGTTTGGGCAGAGAGCTAAAGATCTAAGAGATGGATTGTTACAAAATTGAGCTACTAAATCAAATAGTATTGCAGCTGCTTTTCCTACTTCTTAGTTGATTAAATTAATTAAGTTGTTTCTATTAAAATGCCAAAATAATAAATTGGATTAAATAAATTGTATAGGCAAATGTTAAATAACTTATATTGTTAGTAAACAAGAAATAACAAATTTTATACAGTATAGAATTTTTTAACATGCATAAAATTGAAATTAGACAACATATAAAAAATAAAAAATAAACAAAAAAAAACAAAAAAAACATTAGTACACAAGTTTACAACTTCTAAATGTGTCAAAAAAATGTACTTACGTCCAATCCCCTTTTATCAACTTTATTATCATTTTTAAAATTATTTATTAATTTTTTTTAATGGTTTTTCAGTGCCAACTTATGCAATTGTTCTTTCTTATTTTAGATAAGAATTTTGTTAATATTTTATTTTTGTTCTTTCTTACTTTAGATAGGAATTTTTCCGATATTTTTTTTTCATTTTATCTTTTAGATTTAACCCTCTCAAGTTGAAGATTAACTTCTTTCAAAACCCTCTCAAGTTGAAAATTAACTTCTTTCAACACAATTTAGTGTAGTCCTTTTTCTTTTT
>SNQJ01S0057767.1:59257-70697 GCA_010110895.2 Picea sitchensis
GTTGAAGATTAACTTCTTTCAACAATTTAGTGTAGTCCTTTTTCTTTTTTTTTCTTCATTTTCTGCTTAGAACTAAAGTTCATTATTTTATATATATTTTGTTATTTTATTTTCTTCATATATGATCCTCAATTAATTTTACTTCATGTAGACATTTTCTTACAATTTTAACTCCATTAAGAAAAGATTAATTATGATGTTGGAACTTTTTTATTTCAATCTCTTCTTGTTATTGTTTCCTTTGGTGTGTCCTTATTTTTCTTTAATTTGTTGAGTTTCCCTTATCTTAAGATCTCAATTCTCATTAAGAAACATTTTATTAAGAACCAACAACTTGGACTTATTATCTTTTTTTGGTGAGTTATATGTTGAATTCTTATTTATTTATTTCTATTCACCTTTGTAATTTTGCATTTTTTTCATATTTTCTCCCAAAAAAAAATTATATAGCTTTTTTTTCTTCATTCACTATTTTGAATTTAATTTCTCTCACATTTTTTGTCTTTTCTTTTCATAAAGGCACTTTGCTTCATTGAAAATTTTATATAACTAATTTTGAATTTCCTAGTTGTTTAATTATTTATTATCAACTACCTCCCATATTCATGTCTTTCCATTGTGATTTCAAGTAAAAAATAAAGGTAAAATTACACTAGACGTCGTTTTTCCTATGATGAATATATTAAATTGAAACATTATGACTATGTTGTTATGGATGTATTCTTCAAAATTCAAATCCTACCTCAATCTAAAGCCTAAATGAAAGTTTCCCAAGCTATCAGATTAGTCAACCAAATCAGGGTATTTTAGAACTCCTAAATTTAAATTTAAATTTAAATTTAAATTTAAATATATCTACTATTATCTAAATAGTTCAAATTTTCAATTAAATATTTTTTTCTTTTTTTCAAACAAATTTTGAATCACATGATTTAGGTATGTGTAACATTCCCTTTTTTAATTCTCGATTTAGTAATGTATAATGTAAATAAGATATATGGTCATGGGTGATGATTCTCAATATTGACTATTTTAAAGGCTCGTCATAGACACATTTTTCACCATGATATGACTAATATTTGTTTTTTAACCATATTTAATAATAAGTCACAAGTACTTTTGTATGTTGCTTAGTGAATAAGTTTTTTGAGGTGGAATTTTATGTCTATGGTACATTTTTTATCTAATGCTTATGATAAAGAATGTGTGTGGCATCAAACAGGTTGAACCCCCTAAGGAAAGGATAATTCCAAGAATCAAGGGACCTTGTCCCCCTAAGAGTGTTGTCATCCAAGAATCAAGGGACCCTATCCCCCACCTGCCACTAAGAGTGTTTTCAGTTCACTAATGATCACTCCTTGCAAGCAATAGTTTGAAAATCAGAGGAGATTGATTGAGATATGTTGATTCCCTATTTTCCTCCTTAATTCAAGTAAAGAGGTCGAGTCTCAAGTGTATAAATATACCACTAGCATAGGGGGGAAAGGGGGGAGCCATATTTATGATATTGTGTTAAGTTTTGTTAAGAAGACTCTTTTGTTGAAGACTTGGAGATTTTCTCTTGATGTACTATTGATTTTGATGAAATAAAGATGACTTTGTTCTTAGCTTATTAGAGTTTCTTAAAGGTTCCTTGTGCTTCTTGGGTAGGGCCCACTCAAGAGGGATCAAGGACCCTATTGCAATTTCTCTTTTTCTTGAATATTAATGTGTTATTAATTAGTCTTTATTTTTTCTTGAAAATTAATATAGTCATGCATGATAATCTTTTATTTATGTCAATTTGTTATTAATTGTTAGCTTCAACATGTCTCCTGTAGAAAGAGTTAGCATCCTATTGGGATGTTCATGGGTGTCTTCTAAAAGGTTGAAAACCTCAGTTCTACATTAATATATTTTAGTCTAGATTTTTCAATGTTTTGAAAGACTTCTACAATTTTTTTAAGACTCTTTTGGACATCCTGTATGACTATTACAGTTACTATAGAACTATTACAGTTCCTGTAGAAACTTCTTGTGGGGCTATTTTGGCTCTAGTTTCTGAATTTCTCTTAATCATATTTTCATGAAAGTAGCAATAGACAATAAAATAAAATATGATTTGATGTTGACTCAAGGGTTATACATAAATTAATTCATTTAGTTTATGCAATAGTTCAGCTTCTTTAATTGCAATTTACTGTCATTCAATAGAATTAGTTTCATGTTTTACATTCAATTTACTTTTTTTCATGGTTTAGTATGATTTCTTTTATGCCAATATATTATATGTCCCTTTATAAAAGATAACTCGGTTTTTCTTTCAAGTAGGTGTGCTTTCATTCATGCAGTGGTTCAAAGTCTTTTTCTGCAATTCAATTCCTTGCACAAATTCATGCATTTATCCCCTTGACCAATCTCACACCTATATTGTTATCAATGCATTATGCATATACTTTGCAGAACACCTCTTGAGTTTGTACAAACCCCGGGTTGACAAATAAAGTAACAAGCCAAGGAGGTAGTAACATTATTGCTTCTATTCCTAGGCCCACCAATGGGCCCAACAATGTAATATGTAAATGATGTATATTGAAAATAATAAATAAAATGTATCAACAGTTGCATACAAACATAGATGGAGACATTGGGGATAATTTTCCACAAGAGAGTGGGGTCCAAGGGGGAATTATACATGCCTATTAAACCTAAACCATATTTCTAAATTATTTTACTATGAACCTTCTATTTCCCTTTTTAGTGTTCCAAATCCCAATCATTGAAGACATGTATGAGAGTTGGTGTGTAAAATCACCTCACATAGTTATTGAGAGCATGAGTTTGGTTACAATCAGCCTTGGGAATTGGGAGAGTCAATATGCATGGGAGAAAAAGAAATTCATATGGAAAAATAGAGCAGTTTTTACAGTGAGGAAAAATGTGTGTGGAGTACTGGGAGATAACAAGCAACCATAGTGGGTTTTGTGGAAAACTCTTGGCACTGGTAATTGCATAAAAAAACATATTGTTAGGACTCTTAATGATATTTTTGTATAAGAATTTCCAAGTGAGAAAAAGAGTTTCTATTGTTAGAATTCATGTTATAGCTAGAGTTATTGGAGTCCCCGGTAGAGATATTTCCGATCCAACATGTGTTGGATCCCTGGAGGGAAGTGGGATAGTCTGAGGGATTGCGTGGTAGAGAAAGGGATCCCATTCCTTGGGTTGTGTAGGCTAAAAGGAAAGAGAGCTGGTGGATTGGAATGGATGTAGGAATTTAGTTGTTGCAAGTGGACAATAGACACCTTTAAGGGACACCCTTTCTTGGGATTCCTAGCCCCAACTCGAGGGTGACTTGTTGTTGAGAATTGGAGCATTAATTCTATGGTTGGGTGGAACATCTGGCCTCTGCAACGGGTTACATATTTGCAAAAATAAGTGCTCATATTCGTTGTATTTAATTTTTTTGAATATTAAGCTTAATTGTTTTGCATTTCACTCTAAATTTTTATCTTATTTATTATTACTTGTGGGTAAATGCTACATTTGAATATATGTTATATGTGATTGAATGTTGCACCAGCATCACCACTTCTGAGATGGGTCCATTCAAAAAAAAAGTAGTTGGTGATCTTTTCGGTGATCCCTCATATCAACATTATACATGTTCACAGTTCCAACAAGTCTCTCCTCTTTTGGCTTAAGTTTCAGAGACCTAGGATCCAAAAACATTTGCAGAAGCTTCAGGTCATCCAGATTGGGACACAACAATGGATGAAGTGTATCGTTCTTTAATGGAGAATGATACTTGGGATCTTGTACCTCTTCTAAAAGGAAGAAAACTTGTCAGATGTAAATGGGTGTATAGAACTAAGTATGCATTAGATGGAAGTTTTGAAAGACACAAGGCTCAGTTAGTTTCCAAAGGGTTCTCTCAAAGTGAAGGCATAGACTATAATGAAACCTTTACCCCTGTAGCCAAAATGAATTCTATCCGCCTTGCCCTATCCCTTGTTGACTCACATAAATGGGAGTTCCATTAGATGGATGTTAAATCTACCTTCTTGCATGGGGATTTGAAAGAAGAAATCTACATGGAACAACCTCGTGGCTATGTCCAGAATGAGTCTAGCCTTGTTTATCACTTTAAGAAAAATCTTTATGGTCTTAAGAAATCTCCTCAAGCTTGGTATGCCAAAATGGACAACTTTCTTCTTGACATTGGATTTTCTAGATGTCATTTTGACCCTAATGTCTATACCAAGAAAGTAGGAAGCCATCTCATAATATGTGGCTCAACACCCAATAGGTCCATGATCTCTATTTAAAGAGCATGGAGGGTCATTTTCCAACAATCGATTGTGAGAAACTCTCTTGTAATATTTTTCTTTTGCATTAATAAATTGCCTCAAGTGGCCATGTTGGCGGGGGATGTGGATATTTCCCCATTGGGGTTTTACCACGTAAGAATATTAGTGTGTTTATCTTTGATCTAGTTGTGTGAGTGGTTACTGAAGGTGTTTGTCTTCTGTTGGAATACCCTGTGTTATCAAATAGCTAATGCCATCCACGTTTCAAATGGAGTCAACAGTTGGATTTTAAGAATTCTTCACTTCTTAGGTGTCGCATGACATAGGATAGAGAGGAGTCTTCCTCGATTTCTTAGGGTTTCATTGGACTTCGATAATGAAAAGTGCAAAGATTGCCAAAGATGGCTCAAACAATGGGAAATAGGTCAATTTTGACTATGGATAAGGAGCGTCTCGATCAGTCGAATGATGACAACAACAAGAGATGAGATCATAAATGGAAAGGAGAAAGATATGGCATTCAATCGAGGTGATTAGATTAGGGTCTTACCCAAAGCAGGAACGCGAACGAGAATGGACATGAGAATGCAATGAGGAAGAGAAGGAGTGCATTTAGAGACGAGGTGAAAGAGAACTATGAGATCTCTAAGAAGAAATATATCTCAAAGGCATTTATGTACGCAGGAAACAAATTTGCAAGTAGACAGACAAACTTGTAGGCAGAGGGAGGTTTCTGCATGCAAAAGAAGGGAAATGAAATGCCCAATTAAAACAATCATGGATTTAACTTGTTCTGATACCACTGATAGGTCAAGTATGGGTAGAGAATGTAACTCCACACTTGATATATTTCATTAACATGAAGCCTTAATAAATATACATTCAAATGATTGTTGGTCTTTACCTTTTAAGTGGTGACTCTTCCTATTACCTGCGACTCTTCACATTTCTACTATTTAAAATTTTATTTAAAAATTACCATAATATGAGGATTAGGTATTCAACAAGGATGGAAACCTCTTATACAGGAACAAAGCTTATGTTCCCAATTCTCAGGAAATGAGAAATTCAGTTCTAAAATATTTGCACAATGTGCCATATGTTGGACACCCGAGATACCTGAAAACTATTGTAGTTGTAAGAAGTCAGTATTTTTGGCTTGGTATGAAGAAAGATGTAGCTTATTTTATTGCTAGATGGATGGAATGCCATAAGGTAAAGGATGAGCACATACATCCTAAAATATTGCTACAATCATTGTTCATTCCTAAATGAAAATGAGAAGTCGTTACTATTGATTTCATTATCAAATTGCCTACGACAGCAAGGAAACATGATTCCATCATGGTAGTGGTGGACAAGCTTACAAAGGTTGCACATTTCATACCGGTAAAAATAACTCATAAAGAAGCCAATATTGCATAAATTGGTATGAAATAAATTGCTAGGCTGCATGGTGTGTCTAAGTTAATAGTGTCAAAATGAGATCTCAAGTTCACTTCAAATTTTTGGAAAGGGTTGTTTAAGGGATTTAGGACCAATTTGAATTTCCTTACGGCATGTCACCTAGAGTCAGATGAGAAGATGGGGAGGATTAACTAGATAATTGAAGATATGTTGAGAATGTGTGTAATGGACAAGCCTTCTAGGTGTAAAGACTATCTCCATTTAGTTGAATTTTCTTACAACAATGGGTATCAGGAATCATTGAAGATGAGTCTATTTGAAGCCTTGTATAAGAAAATGTGACACACTAGTGAGTTGGGATAACCCATCAAACATAGTTGTTGTTGGGAAAGAACTATTAAGGGAAATGGAAGAGCAAATGGTAAATATTAAGCATAATTTAAAGATTGCACGGGATAGGCAAAAGAGTTATGCCGATAAGGAAGAACACATAGGGAATTCGAAGTGGGTGATCATGTGTTTTTAAAAGTCAAAGCCAAGAGGAGTGAAGATTTTCCAGGTCCTAACAAGCTGCCAACTAGGTCTGTATTTGACCTCAAGTTGGCTCTAAGTTTCGACTGTCAAACAAGGGTTTGTTTTCGTTTTATAACAACAAATTGTTCAGTAACTTCTTTGTTGTTCTGTTACGGTTACATAGGCCATTAAGGTGCTCTAGCATGTAGATTTTTTCACAATATGTTAGCACATGCATACCATAAGCTATGTAACACACCTAGAGATCTTTTAGAGCTTAAATAATGATGTTCTAAACACTAGCATACATGAAAATGAACACAAGTATTTTTGGTCAACATGACCCTAGATAAAAACCCCCCGGGGAAAACCAGTTTGGAATCTAAGTGTATAAATGTGGAGAAAAGAAGGTGAAATACAACAAGTACAATAAACAGATGACCCTGATACAATAGCAGCTTGAACCAAGCTAAAACACAAGTCCAAATGAAGAAGATCCACCCTAGGATGGTGCGCCCTCCTCACAAGTTGTCAAAACCATTGAACTAAATCTCTCTACCAACTGGAAGCTCTGATGGAGAAACCCTCCCATAATACTATGAATATTTGTTGTAGCTCTACACTGAAATTGTTCTCACTGCAATCTGAGCTCTGCAATTCATCCCTGCTAGTTGTGCGCCCTCCTCCTCAAGTGCGCCCTCCTCCTAGCAAGAACTAGCTCCACAAATAAATGAAGGACTAAGCTTGTTGGATACCACCATGAATGGGGGATCCCAAGCGTTCCTCACTTTATGCATCCAACCTCATCCTCATGCTCCTCTCACAACTCTCTTGGTAAACATAACAAGGAATAATAACCCTCTCCTTTGCCCTTACACCCTCCCTAAGGAAGCATAAGGAAACCTAAAGTAAGTGTGGATGAGATCATCTCATCTCATCCCTAATCAATGGTTGAGATCATCTCAAAAGAATCTCAACTCAAAACCCACTTTACTTAAGTTTCCATAGTTTCACTTTATGTCCCTCAATTCACCCACAAAGTGAATTAATTGTCATTTTAGGCTTAAATGACCAAATTTCACTTTTGACTTAAATCTTCTAAGTCAAAGTGAAATTATACATAATGTACATTGTACATGGTACAAAGTACAAAGTACTTCCCACATGTGTTTAGAAACTCACAAACACAAGGGGACCACTTTCCAAGGTACTTAAATATCAACACTCTCTCTTACCGAGGAAAGTGCCCTTCACCCCCAATCTCATCCCTGCAGTGGACATGGTTGCCTACTGGAAAATACTCGGTGAGTATGGTTCCACCCTGATCAATGAAAGTATTCTTTGACAAGAATATGCTTAATCTTCATGATCTATAGATGGAAGTGTCTCTCCACCTATCCAAAATCACCTAGATATTGGTATCAAACCAAGGATCTCAACCTTGGTCTCCCACCAAGGATTTCTACCTCCTAGCATCTTGCCAACGGTCACTACTCCTGGCATATCACCAAGAGTCACTCTCTTAGCATCTCACCAAGAGTATCCCCCTCTTGGTATCTCACCAAGAGTACCTGGATCTTGACATCTCACCAATATCCTCAACTTGGCCTCTCACCAAGTAGCTTCCACCTAAAGTGGAAGAAAAATATGATATGCATGTCTCCATAGCCAAGTGAGGCTCAAGCCCCTATGGTTCCCTGTCACTCCTCCTCATCAATATTTGATTCTCTGAAGCCCCTACACCAACCCTCTGTCTCGACAACTCCAAAACTGAAGTTGTCCCGGGTGGACCAATCACCCCTGATGATGGTGTCCAAGAAAACTAAGTCGGAGCTCCCTCTGAATCACTACTATGAGTCGGTAGGTCCTCCTCAACTCTGTCTCCCCACATGATTTTGGATGGTGTAACAACATACAAAGTAGTAGCAAATGCACACTCTCTCGCAAATTGTTCATCGAACTCAAGCTCCTTTGTTGTCGCTGCAGAAACATCCTGTTGCTTCTTCTTCTTCTTGAGACACTGTCCTGCATAGTGACCCATCTACCTACAAGCAAAGCATAAAATTGTGCTCATGTCTCTCTTCTTCCCACCACTTCTCTCTCCCTGTGGCAGGGCCCCAAACTTGGGACCCTGTCAACCTCCCCTAGCGGTCTTCTTCTTTCCCTTTGTCCAAAGAGAAAGGTCTTCATCACCCTACAAAGTCTGTTGTTGTTTAGAAGCCTCTGATATAAGTCTAGTCTCCTCCTGGATGAAATCATCCCACAATATCTCCCAAGTGGGCATGATCTCCCTGGAAACAATGCCATGAAAAAATGGACCCCATGGTTTGGTGAAGTTGTTTAAGGTTGTCCTCACCATAGAATTCAGGTCCACTACCTCTCCAATGGCTCCAAGCTTGTCTCTGATATGGGTGTATCGACCAAGGAAGGAAGTAATTGACTCATCCTGGAGCATACGAATGCCCCTGAGTTGATCATATAGAACCATCTTCCGATCCTGGTTAGAGCTCTGGTAAAGATTGCAAAAAGATGCCCACATCTCAAATGCATAGGCTTTCCCAGTTAAGTGGGGAATGATGTGATCCCTCACTGCATCACACATCATCCTCTTTTCCTTGTTTTTCATCTTCCTGAACTCTGCTAACAAGACATGTGTAGTAGCAGGAGGAATAGGAACAGTCGCCTCAACTATATCCCATAGTTCGAGGTCCTCTAAGACAAAGACGATCCTGGCCTTCCACGACGACCAATTGCTAGCTCCAGCTAGCCTATCCTCCACACGCATATGAGATGCTAACATCACTGCCCTCTGCACTCAAACTGATGCTACAACTGTAAAGGAATGTTGCCTCACTCCTATAAACACAAGTGTGAAAAGAGAAAAATGAACACCGACCTCACTCCTAGCAATATAGGTGCGAAAAGAGGTCATGAAAAATCAGCCTCACTCCTACCACGTAGGTATGAAAAGAGACTGAAGAAAATGTCCACAAACTGCTCTACAACTCTCCACAAAATTCTGTCAACAAGCTGCCACTAAAATCAGTCAATGGTTGTCCACAAGATCTACCCAAAAGATGTTTAAAACAGTCCACCAAGATGTTGTCCAAAACTCAGCAAAAATCAGCCACCAAGTTATTATACCATAAAGATTTTCTAGGTCCTAACAAGCTGCCAACTAGGTCTGTCTTTGACCTCAAGTTGGCTCTAAGTTTCAACTATCAAACAAGGGTTTGTTGTTGTTTTATAACAAGAAATTGTTCAGTACCTTCTTTGTTGTTTTGTTACGGTTACATAGGCCATTAAGGTGCTCTAGCATGTAGTTTTTGTCACAAGATGTTAGCACATCCATACCATAAGCTATGTAACACACCTAGATATCTTTTAGAGCTGAAATAATGTTGTTATAAACACTAGCATACATGAAAATGAACACATTTATTTTTTGTCAGCGTGACCCTGGATAAAACCCCCTTGGGGAAAACCAGTTTGGAATTTGAGTGTATAAATGTAGAGAAAATAAGGTGGAATACAACAAATACAATAAACAGATGAACCTGGTACAATAGCATCTTGAACCAAGCTGAAACACAAGTCCAAATGAAGAAGATGCACCCTAGGATGGTGCGCCCTCATCACAAGTTGCCAAAAACATTGAACTGAAACTATCTGCCAACTAGAAGCTCTGATGGAGAAACCCTCCCACAGTACTCTGAATCTGTGTCGTAGCTCTCCACTGAAACTGTCATCACTGCAATCTGAGCTCTGCAAGTCCTCCCTACTAGTTGTGCACCCTCCTCCTAGCAAGAACTAGCTCCACAAATAAATGAAGGACTAAGTTGTTGAAATTACTAAGACAACTGAGAGGGGGGGTGAATCAGTTGTTACTGTGCTTAAACAATTTTAATTCAATTAAACCATTTTTAATCTTTCTCCAAGTGACCATCAATATTATACTACATATGGACAACATAAATAATGAGCATCACTCACACATAAGATATACACAGAGACAGATTTTCACGAGGAAACACATAAAGGGAGAAACCCTCTTCTTCTTCGAAATGATAGGCAATCTTTTAAGTTCTGTACATCATCTATAATTGAGCACCAACTCAACGTGAGGCTACTACCTCTGTTTTACAAGCTCCAACTTGTTTGAGAGCACCAACTCTCTAGTTTCTCTAGCACCCACTAGAAGGAAGCAATAACTCCCTAAGTGTTCAACACCAACTGGATGGAAGCACCAACTTCTAGTCACACAGGCACCAACCTATATAACAGAGCACAACTGTTCTCCCTTGCACCACCCTGCCACCCTGGTTTTTTTGGATGCAACCAGATGGAAGCTACAACTCCCTGTGTTCAAGCACCCACTTGAACCTCTGAGGACAACAGTTATCCCTAGCACCACCCTACCTCCCTGGTTATAAATAAATGATTGAATAACCAACAACACAGATAAATCGATTCTTACCACTTCTTCTATGTTCTGTAAATCTGGTCTATTTCTGAATTTTCTACAATTCTTCTCTTCCTTTTTCTATTCTGCAATTCTACTCTGCTTCAAACTGTTCTGCAATTCTGCTCTTGCTTCTATCTATTCCTCATTTGTTACTCATCTCTGAGTTTTATCTCACACTACGCATACTTTCAGTCTCTCACTGCGCATACTGTAATTTTCCCTTTCTTACAGTTCAACTCCTTTTTCATTCAGAACGACCAACCTTGCACAATCGTCTCATATCTTCTTTTATTCACACACGCCTCAGCAACTGAATCGCCAACCAATCAAGAATCATGAATCATTTTTGCTAACTGAATCGTAATTGATCAAGTAACTGTGAGGTGAAACAGTAGCCCTCCGATCATATTTAAATTCACCTACACCGTTGGATTACAAGAAACAAAATGTCTTTCACATTTCGTATTGTTGGAAGATTGGTTGTTGTCATTGATGTCAACCCTAGTCATGGGTTTTGGACCACAAGATTGATGAAGGTATTTGGACATGAAGGAAAATGCACATGCACATACAACACCCATGGATGGATATTATACATCATGTTGTTTCCGGTGGTATGTGGTACGTCACGTGGATCCTCATGGTTGAGGAGAAATGAATTTTTGAAAATGACAAAGTGAATTGTACATGTAGGCCCTGAAGATAATTAAAGAAAAGAATTACAAAATAAGGAAGTGTCAGGTCGGCCCTAATATTAAAAGGAAGT
>SNQJ01S0057768.1:7411-21196 GCA_010110895.2 Picea sitchensis
TATGTCGGGAACATATCGTGACCGTCAGATTTCCTAACTACAAATGCATACTAATGCATACTAAAGAAACACACTTTTACCTAACGACATATTAGACCAAGTAGATCTTAACTAACTCCTAAGTGTCTAAATATCCTAACACTGACTAAGGTAGTCTACAACATGGTTTGTATTACCCTTATTGTACTTAATATTCAAGTGGAATTGTTGAAAGTGTGTGAACCACTTTTGATGGAAGTCATTATGTAAATTTCCTTGTGTCTACATGAATTGTAAAGTCTTGTGATTATTATAGATGATCGTTACCTTTCCCAAGACATAATCCTTCAATTGTCGACATGCCTACATAATGGAGTACATCTCCTTGTCATAGGTGGGATACTTGTGAATAGTATCAGAGAGTGTCTTTCTATGATAGGTCACTATATGTCCATGCTCAGTGAGTACTACATCAATAACATAGTTGGAGGAATCTATCTCAATATTGTCTGGTTGTTGCAATTATGGCAGAGTGAGGACTAGTGTCAAGTATAGGTGGCATTTCAGACCCTCAAATTATTTTTTTTGTGACTTATACCAGGAAAATTTAGCTTTATCTCCACCCTTGGTCACTTGGATTAAGGGCCAAGTGATATAAGAGAACCCCAACATGAACCTATGATATAATTTGGCAAGGCCTAAGAAGCTACAAAGCTCTGTTAGATTCATTAGGGATAGCCAAGTGTGAATGACTTGGATCATAGTTGGGTCCACATGCACCCCATATTCATCCATGATGTATCCTAGAAACTGAATTCTCTACATGACAAATGAGAATTTCTCTAGATTGACATATAACTTGTGTTTCTGTATAGTGCTCTTGATTTGTTGAATGTGCTGCAAATGTTATACCCAAGTTCTATTTAAAATGAGGATCTCATACAAATATACAACGAAAAAAGAGTTTGTGAATGGACACATGATATCATCCATCATCCTCATGAATGTTGTCGAAGAATTATTCAATCCAAAATGCATAACCAACCACTCAAAATGCCTTCTTTAGACTTGAATCTAGTTTTCCATACATCAATTTGTTCAATAGAGACCCGGTGATAGACTAATTTCATATCAATTTTACTAAAGAACTTTCCACCCTTAAGTTGATCAAGAAGATCGTTAATCTGGGGGATTGGGTATCGGTACTTAACAACTATTTTATTTAGGGCTCTATAATAAATACATATTCTCCATGTCTCATCCTTCTTCTGCACCAATACATTTGAGCTACTACAAGGTGAGGATCTTGGTCAAATGCGGCCCTTTTGGATGAGCTCCTAAATTTGGAATTTTATTTGCTCATTCTCCAAAGGAGAGCATCTGTATATCGGGCCATTAGGCAAAGGAGCACCAAGTATCAAGTCAAATGAATGTTTGACTTGGTATTTTAGAGGCATCCCCACAGGGGAAGCGAAGATATCATTGTATTCCCCTACAATATTTTCCACCATTTTTTTTATGTAGAGATTCCTCATGTTGAGGTGGTGGCGGTCACAATGAAATTCTATTCACCTTTCGAATGAACCATGAAAAGGACAAAAAATTTGGTCAAATAGATTACCTTTCGTCATAACATTGTGGAGATCAAGGAAATTGAAGTAGTCAAGACTACCTCTGGTACTCTGTAGAGATGGCCTCCCAAAGTAACAATGACACTACAAGTCTTGGACTTATAAATAGCATGATGTTTCCACATATAGGGTTTTCCTAAAATAACGTCACAGACTTCAAGTGGGGAAACCTCACATAGTACGTTATCTTTGAAGGGATTGGTGTCATATTTTTATAACCTTAATCTCCACCCTACATGACAGAGAGGAAGACATTAGTGGATAGAATACTTAATGCAACTTTTTCCTGCAGTTTGACCCTTTCCAGAGCATTTTTGGAGGGCCTCACATGACACCTAGCATGCAACAAGTGAGGCCTTGCTAGAAAACAATGGATCAACAATTAAGGCACTGTAAAACTTCTATAAAAGGAGATTTATGAGGCGAGGGGAGAGATATGAGTTGGATCTTAGTGTTAATATCCTAAGAACTCACATCATTCGGTTTTCTAGTGGCCTATAGAAGATCTATAAGCCTCTCCTAAGCCTCCTCCAAGAGCTATATAACAAAGGAAATCCTTGGACAAAGGGAGGAAGAATTCAATAGCAAGGTTATGTTTCCAAACTACAAAGGTATTCAACCAGAAATCATTGGAGCCTAGCATGACCAAGGAGTTGTAAGGAGAGGAAAGGAGTAAGGAGCCAAGAAGAAATGCATCTATATCCAAGGTATGTCATATTGATGTAGTGTCTTGGTTATAATTAATAGATCATTTGGTTTTCCCCTATGAATTTTTGCAATTGAATAGAAGATGTTTAGATTTGATTCATATTATTGTAGATCTGGTTGAAATATAATTAGATCTAGGATTCTAATCCTAAATAGAACGGTAGAGATTATTTTGTGTGTCTTTTGTATATAGGAAGTAGTTTGTGAATCTTGGAGTTGGAACTCTTGGACTGCAACAACCAGTATATACGAAGGACCACCTCTTGAAAGGTATGCATATATTCTCCATTCTATAGGATCATTGTGAATCCAGATCTAGGAAATCCTTTAGAAGTCTACCCCTCTTTTCTAAGATAACTAGGTTGATCCTAAGGATATCTTACTGATTTACTCAGTGAGATCCCTATGAGATATTTTCCCATAACATATTAGTGACTATGCTTCCCAAGGGGACAAAATGACCCTGGCAACCCTCTAGGAATGTGGGTTGTTAAAGTTTTTTCGTTGTCCAATGTTGGGCTCCATGGAGTTGTTGTTAGACCCGTTGGTTCGATATTAGGAGACAGATCAAGAGATTTTTATAATATAGTGGAAGGTCGGGCTCTTATACATAGATGACATCTATTTTTCCACGAGGATATCTCATTGAGGTGTACCATGGCATGTGGGGTACACACCAAGAGGAGAGGGTCATTATATTACCAAATATATTGAGGAATATTACCATGCTATTGCTTAGAAGATGAGTGGACGAATTCCCATCTGGAATATCAAGGATCTTCCATTGAAGACCATTTTATTCTGCATTACCTGGGCTTCAGGTTCGACTACTCCTTATTTAGCTTCGAGATCCAACATGTAGGTGGATCTCATGTGCTTAGAGCCAACGATTTTTAACTAGTGTGAGGGACTATTGTTTAAAATGAAGAGTCAACTGACCCACTACAAACAAGGAAGGTACAAGTAGTTTAGATATGGATCCCTTCTTGTGACCATATTCCTGGAGGGAGTGACTCAATTAGCTCTATGGATAACACTTGGATAGGTAGGACCAAAAAAACCACGGATGGTATTTTGGGCAGAGTACATGGGTAGGTTGTTGGGTGGTCAGCATCAGGACCACTATGGTATTGGATTTACGAGTTGGTTACGATTCCATATCATGAGCATTGAGTATTTTCTATATGCAAGAATGGGTTTTCGACAAGACTCGGAGTTTCCATTTCCCCTAGGCGAGGCATGGCGCCCCACAGGTAAATGTGTTTTTGAAATTTTTTCATATTTGCATTTTTTTTTTTTTTTTTTTGTGGGGGGAGTTAGTATATTAAGTTTTTTTGTTGGGTGCATATTGACACAAGATTATACTTTTCAGATGTAGAAACAAAACATGGGTGGGCTCAAGACCGTCACCATAGAAGCAACGAAGAGTCATTAGGAGGGGAGGGAGGTGGAAAAAGTGAGGAACTGCAACGTGTCTAATGGAATTTGGAGGGGATTACCATGGGAGTCCATGTGAAACCAATGTGCCCCCACACATGAGGTGACATGCGAGGGGCATTTCAGGCCTTATCCACCGAATTTTTCAGAAGGTCATTCATATTGAGTTGTGTTACCATCAACATCAGGATTGAGTGGCTCAGGGTACCCCATTTTTGTATCAGACATTTGATATTAGTCGGTCAACACGTCTATGTATCAAAAGGCTAGTTTGTTTACGCACCTCTTTTTTTGGAAGGATGTAATTCACACATTGCGATAATATATATACATGTTTTTGTTGTGGCTTCTACCTATGGTTGTTCAAAGGGTTGGAAGGATAACTCATGTTGTATGTACATGCATGATTAATTCTTGTTTTTTAATGAGACAAATACCAATTTAACATATAATTTTCTAACAAATCAGCCAATGCATTATATCTTCGTGAAAATATTCTATATGATTGAAATAACGTTCAAGAAGACGCACCCTTAATTACTTACGCAAAATTTTGGGATGTCTGACACTAAGCACTTATGCAAAATTCTAGGATGTCTGAAACTATATATGTGGTTCAACTATGAGACCACGAGCTGAGAGTCTAATCTAAGGATAAGATGGTGAATTCCAAGGGCAATTTATTCAGACAAAAGTTCAATGACGACACTATATTCTACAATATTATTGGTTGCAAGCCCCAGGTAAACACCTCCTGAAATCACAAGCTCTTTAGTGGGCAAGAAGATCACCCAAGCTGTGAAAGAAATGTTCTGGGTACTACGACTAGCACCATCAGTGTATCCCATGTAGACTAAGGTGGATGATTACATATGAAAATCAAGAAGAAAGCATGATAAGCAGCTAACTGAGACAATTAACATGTGTATAAAAGAAAAAACGCTCCACTCCAAAACCAAACTAAAACACACTTATGTACAAAGAATCAAGTGGACAAAAGGCCTTAGAATAACACTTTTTGAGGTAGATCCCATTGCGGGGCTCCAAAAGAGGATTCCCATTGTACTCTACAAGATTGTAGGCCCCTCATTTCAAGACACATTTAACAATGTAAGGACCATGCCAAAGGGGTTCAAATTTACCTACTCCCAAGGTGTCATGGTATTGGTCATAAACCAATACCAAGTCACCCTATACAAAAAAACAAGGGCAGACTAATTTGTCATATTGAGCTTTGATGCGCTTCTTGTGTATTTCATTGGCCAAAGCAGTGTCACGATGTTGTTCATCAAGTTTGGCCAAGTACAAGAGATGCTCTTCCTTGACAGAGGTATTGGGTAATAGTTCTATGGCAAGTTTTAATGATGGTATTTCACATTCAATTGGAAGTATTTCCTCTAGATCGTAAACAAGTTGGAAAGTGGTAAATCCGATGGCGGTTTTAGAAAAGGTACAACAATCCCATAATTCCTAAAAAAGCATAAGATGTCAGATTGTTTTTGTTTCCCTAACATCCTCTAGATCATTGTCTTGAGGACACGATTTATGGCTTCTACTTGGCCATTGTCCTGAGGGTAATAGGGTGTTAAGTTCTCATGATGAAAACCCAACTTGGCAGCTAATTCAGTCATCATTTTATTTTGGAAATGCGACCCATGGTCTGTCACTATGTTCTTCGGAACACTGAACCTAGAAATGATGTGGTTGAATATGAAAAGAGAAGAAATGGTGCCATCATTAGAATAGGTAGGCATGGCATGAGCCCATTTATTGAAGTAGTCAACGACCATGATGATTTAGTCATGCCCATTAGTTTAGGTAGGCTTACATTACATGAAATCAATTCCCCACTTAGAGAAGGGTTTGAAGGTCACCACAGGATGGAGGGGGGTAGGATGAGCGCACATATTACAATTGAATACTTGACAAGAATGACATGTTTGGACCAAATTCATGCAATCTTTGAAGATCGAGGGATAGAAATATCCAACTCGCAATATTTTCTAGGCAGTGGCCAACCCAGAGAGATGACTTCCACATGCCCAACATGGAAGTCATTGAGAACATATTCATCTTCCTCGTGGATCAGAAAAAAACATAGGATAAAATCAACCCCCCCGGTGATATAGGGTGTTATCCACAATAAGGTAGTGTCTATCCTGATGTCTTATGCATCTACGTTCATCATGGGAAAGTTGAGGACAAAAACGTTGAGTCTGTAGGTAGACCAATACGTCTCCATATTAGGGATTGTACGAGTCAATAAGGAACAAGAACTCATAGGGAAAATATTCATTAGTCACTGGTTCATCATCCACTCGGGGAAGTTGAGACATCAAATGTGTGAAAGCCAGGGATTTCTTAGACTTGGATGAGACAAATTCCAAGTCAAACTCTTGGAGGATAAAAATCCATTTTGAGTACTTTCCCCCAATGATTTGATGGCTAAGGATGTGTTGCATCAGGTTGGCATCATAAACTAAAATGGTCTTGCACAATAGGATGTAATGGTGTAATCATTGGACAACATGGACTACTTCCAAGGCCAATTTTTCTACGTGGGAGTATCGAAGCTCGAGACCTGCAAGTCCTTTGATAATATAGTAAATGATGTACTCTCATTGAATCTCATGGGAGATTCAGAGGCCACAAGATAGAGCAGTAAATATTGAGTATAATCAGGAGGGCTCAATAATGGAGTTGAAATCAAGGCCTTCTTCAAGGCACTACTACATATTGAAAAATTTGCAACGACCACTTGCGACGAAAGTACTCCTTCATCGCAACATGCAAGAGAAAAAGTTATTTTTTTCTAAATCTACCCCTTATTCATTGCCATATCAACGCCTACAGTTTGACTCAATTATAATGGTCAATGCTCGTCACATAAGTGATGAAGTTAGATTGTCTGTCGCATCAACGACGAAAGTTGAACATAATAATTTAGTTAAAATTTACCATTGAAAATGACCTAAAATAAATAGGTGGAAAAAAAATATATTTTTAGGTCACTATCATCGTAATTGCGACAATTGTGACCTAAAATTGGCCTATAAATATTTGACGATTTAAAGATGTTGAGACAATCTTGATATAACAACGACGATTCCGAAAGGGTATTTTTGTGCGGAAAAAATGTCGCAGAATGTTGTTAGAGGTGGGGAAAAAAGTAAAGCGGGTGAAAAGGGTGATGGTAGATGTTATTTCCCTTGTAAAAAATGTTTCCTCAAATGTCCCGTAAGAATTTTAATAGAAAAATATAGAAACATTGTAGGAAATATGGTCACATTGATGGCGGATCGAATGAATATCGTCCCATGGTAATTAGCTATATATTCATTATCTTTTTTTATTTTGTCAATTTTATATAAAATTATATATATATGTATATATATTGTTTGAATGTTTGTTATAGTATACACTAATTTTGCATGATTGTTTGTAATTATAAAGTTAGAGTTTCCCTCTAACTTTCTACATAATATTGCACCAAGTATTAGTAGAAATGATGTTGTACAAGCTGAGGAACATCATCATGACCAAGCAAATGAGGATCTCATGGAAGAAGATGATGGGACAAATCAAATGATCCAAGATTTTTTTTCGCAGCCGAATGAGGATGGGGAAAATGTTGGTATTTATGATGAACCTCTATTAGAAAAGGAAAATAAACGACTTTATGAAGGATCAAGAGAAAATATTCTCTCTGCTACATTGTTGCTGGTGAACTTAAAGGTTATGAATNCTGCATCCTCAAGATCCAAAACCCTGCACACTCAATACAACTGAGTCAATAGAACATGTCTACATCAAATAGTAAAACATCATGTCATCTATCATAACGCATCAAAATCAAGTATAAATGTTTTAACATCAGAAAAGTCCAGATCACTTGCGAGCAAGTGTCCTCAAATAATAAGTTTTCTCAGTGCGCCGGAGCGAGATGTTACACCGCCCAAAGGATGACTGTGCATTGGTGTCCTTAGTAGCCACAATATTTAGGGTCCTTACACGAGGTGACGGTGAAGGGAAGTCTTCATTGTACCTGGAACAAACGTTTGTCAAACTCACTCGGGCTCCTTGGAGGGTAACCCGCGGGTAAAACCATGAGGAATATTGCACCAAGGTGTAAGTCTGTTAAGAAGGCCAACAACATAACTGATCCACCCACCCATATTCTAGCCCCTTCTCAATTTTATCACGTGATGCTGGATTTCATCACGAGCTAGTACATTCATTGAGAGAAGGCATTGTTTGCTTATTGGTTTTCTAGATTCTTAGCGAGTGTTGTTTATTTACTTAATTATCTTTCAAAATTGAGAATGTAGACGATAAAGGTCTTCGTAGATCACGTAGGATGCAAGGGTTTCCCCCAGAAGTCTATGAACCCTTACCTCCTAACTCACCTGAAGACTTTTATCGTGAAGAGGTTGAGAATGATTCAGACGCTGGGAGTGTTGCTACTCCTTTGTTAGAAAATCCTGAGAGAGCATTAGTTACAGTTGAGGAAGATTCCACTCTTCCTATTAACCCCTCTCGAGCCACTCCTTCTCTATTTGGACTCCTCCGATAATGTTATAGAAGAAGATTACCCTCGTCTGCTATCAAGGCCATATACTGAGTCAAATATGGAATCCACACAACCAAATTTTAATGACGAGTACACGACCCCTGTCTGTTCCACTGAAATGGTAAATCTACAACAAACTCCCATTCATTCTATATGTATAACTCCATCGGGATGTGACCTTTATGAAAAATTCAATTTTAGCCAACCACCTTTTCACTCTCCTTCCTCCGCTAGTGCCGAGGCATGATCATCAGGTCAGACTATCGACCGTCCCATCGAAAAAATAGTTAATATTGATACCACCTCAGTAAAAGTTCAAAGTAACACAAGAGTCATATTTCCTAGTCATGTGAAAAGTACCTTGACAGTTACTCCTATCATACCTCTTCAAGCCACAACTCCTTCTATTTTAGAGAACCCTATTGGGACACCTGTGCATAACGGAATGCAGAACCCTACCACACACGTAAACTCAAATGTGGGACAAATCTCGACTGGGGGGAAACCACCATCTAGTGGACACATCCCTCCCAGGGGACAACCATCCTTACACATACTAGTGCCAACTAGGGGGAAACCCACTTTCATCGGTAAACCCCACTACTACATATTGAAAAATTTGCGAGGACCACTTGCGACGAAAGTACTCTTTCGTCGCAACATGCAAGAGAAAAAGTTCATTTTTTCTAAATCTATCATGTATTCGTCGCAATCTCGATGCCTACAGTTTGATTGAATTATCATGGTCAATTTTCGTCAAATATTCGACGAACATTGGTTGTCCATCTCATATTTGATGAAAGTTGACCATAAAAATTTAGTTAAAATTTACTGTTGAAAATGACCTAAAATAAATAAGTGGAAAAAAAAATATTTTTAGGTCACTGTCATCGCAATGGAGACGATAGTGACCTAAAATTGGCCTATAAATATTTGACGATTTAAAGATGTTGCGACAATCTTTCTATAACAACGACGATTTCGAAAGGGTATTTTTGTGTAGAAAAATGTCGCAGAATGTTGTTAGAGGTGGGGAAAAAAGTAAAGTAGTTGAAAAGGGTGATGGTAGATGTTATTGCCCTTGTAAAAATTGTTGCCTCAGACGTCCTGTAAGAATTTTAATAGCAACAGCTAGAAAACATTGTAGGAAATATGGTCACATTGATGGCGGATCGAATGAATATCATCCCATGGTAATTAGCTATATATTCATTGTCTTTTTTTATTTTGTCAATTTTATATAAAATTATATATATCTATATATATTGTTTGAATGTTTATTATAGTATACACTAATTTTGCATGATTGTTTGTAATTATAAAGTTAGAGTTTCACTCTAACTTTCCGCAGAATATTGCACCAAGTATTAGTAGAAATGATGTTGTACAAGCTGAGGAACATCATCATGACCAAGCAAATGAGGATCTCATGGAAGAAGATGATGGGACAAATCAAATGATCCAAGATTTGTTTTCGCAGCCAGATGAGGATGGAGAAAATACTGGTATTTATGATGAACCTCTATTAGAAAAGGAAAATAAACGACTTTATGAAGGATCAAGGGAAAATCTTCTCTCCGCTACATTGTTGCTGGTGAACTTAAAGGTTATGAATAATTTGTCGAACACTTGTATGACACAGATGCTAAGGTATGTAATATGTCTCATCTCATACTGTACATAAATGTTGATTTTTTTATATTTGTTTTTAGTGTTAATTAATGTGTAAAATAAGAATACATTTTTTACGATTAATATTCTTACATTAACTAGTTGTTTGTTATGTTGTAGATTGTTAGGTGAATTTTTGTTACCATCATCAAATATTTTACCTCGCACATATCGAGGTTTGCATGCCATTTTGAAAGACATTGGAATGGATTATCAAACTATAAATGCATGTCCTAATGACCATATTATATATTATGGACAACATGCTTCGAAAACCCAATGTCTGCAATGTCTTATCAGTAGATATCGAACCGATCAAGTAACAAAAAGGGTGCCTCAAAAGGTTCTTCGTCATATTTCCATAATTCCACGTTTGCAGCGATTGTTCAGGTGTGAAAGCATAGCACAATTTATGGATTACCATGCATGTAACATAAGTGAATATGGTGTTCTTCGAAT
The DNA here is from genome assembly GCA_010110895.2 of Picea sitchensis. NCBI lineage: Eukaryota > Viridiplantae > Streptophyta > Pinopsida > Pinales > Pinaceae > Picea > Picea sitchensis. The sequence continues at coordinate 17,867 of SNQJ01S0057768.1, forward strand.
GCCTGTTGATGGTTCTACATTTAGGGAAATTGAGGAAAAATGTGTAAAAATTTCGATACAAATTAATGTATTCCTACGATTCTCCTGATCTAACAATTTCCGCTACTTGTTAAATACATAATCACTTCTACTATTATTATTGCAGAAGCAATTTAAACCACCATCACAACCATGAGCACAAAGTGAAATATCAATAACACATAACACATAAGTTTTACTGGGAAAGCGTAAAGCTAAAAACCCCACTATCATATATTATGTATATCATGAATCATGAAACAATCTCATACAAAACTCTAATCCAANGGATGGTGGAGAGGCACTTGAAATTATTGAAGGCGTTGGTTAGACAAAGAGCACGTCCTGAGGGTTCTATGGTGGAGGGATATATGGTATATCAATCCATGGTGTATATTAGTCAGTATCTTCCTAAATTAGCAGCGCTAACTATGCATGTAGTGGATCGCATTTGGGATGTGAACTCCATCAAAAAATTTGAAGATCATGAGCATCTATTGGGGAAAGGTAGAATGAAAAAAATGAGAGGTATATATTGATAATTGTGAAAATTTATATTAATAATACATATACAGTTTTTTTTGTGTGTATATGATCATACTCATTAATATATTAATATAATTTATTTCATAAATTATAAATATTTATAATAACCTTCATATTGTACATTATAACTAATATTTAATATTGGTGAATTATGTTTTTTTTATTCAGTTGCTCTAGAGTGGGATGCACTGCATTTATACATTACAAACAATCTTGACTGGATGAATGTATGGATTGAAAGATGTAAACAACATAATCAAGGTAGTGTTGACAAATGTTTAACAGGTAGCGTATGCTGGTCATTGATGACAAGTACAACAGTGAACATGGCACGAGTATAGGAAGAATGTAACAGACGGGCATCAAAAGCAGTTTGGGAAGACACTGAAGAGGATGGTTGGCATGCTTTATAGGCAGTATGTGCTTGTCATTGATGGCAGGATCAGAGTGTGCATCGATGGAAAAGAAGGAACAACGTAATCTCAGGAGGAATTAGCGCAAAGTCGAATGCAGTGCGTAGGTGTGCACGAGGGATGAGGTTAACTCATGTCCAAAGCTCAAGGGAGATAGAGTACTTAGGATCACAGGCGGATCAAAGGTCGAGGCCTTTGATACTTAGAAATTCTTCCAAGTAAGGAGGATGCGTAAGCTTGGAGGAGAAGCGTCAGTGATCATTAGATCCCATCCCGAATTCCCGATGACTGTCAGATCTCAATGTAGACAAGAGGAGCGCGTAGATATGGAGGATAGATCTCAGGCGTTAGATCCGAGCACAGGGTCCGACCACCGTTGGATCGAGGATAACCTGCATGTTCTTTAAAGTGCAAGGAGTAGAGGGCTCACAAAATCCCGAAAGAAGGAGGACCATCCATCTACAGGCAGGACACGTGGGGATAGATTTTCAGTTCGCTAACTAGAGAGTCAAAGGAACGATGTTCCATAACCTCTCGAAATCGCGATATCTAAAATCACGATTTAATCTCAGCCATCAGATCAAGATTAGATCTGGACCATTGATCCAACTCCATATCGGAGTTTTGTGAATCGCGACATGGAGAGACAAGAAAACAATGCAACAAGAATGTCAAAATCGCGATATGCGAAATCACGATTCAATTGCAGCCATTGAATCAAGATCAGATTTGGACCGTTGATCCAAGACCATTTCGGAGTTTCGTGGATCGCGACTTTGAAGTGACAAAAACATAGAACGACAAGAGTGTCGAAATCGTGATGTGTGAAATCCCGACTGAATCTGAACCGTCAGATCAAGATGTGATCTGGACCGTCGACCTGACTCATGCCAGCTAGGAACACGTGGCACAACCAGGTAATGACAAGTGTCAGACTGATTCAACATTTCAGGCACATGTAAGTCATGAATCAGAGTGACACGTGGTAGTATTCAACACGTGTCAATCCACGTGTGATGTCAACAGATTTACACCACTCGGGAGATGGACAGATGTCGGAGGATGAGGAGGGACTAAAGGGAACGAGCCTTGTCGCACGGTCAGGTAGAGAATGATACAAAAGGTGACACGACGGGAGTGGGGCCCTTCGTCAATACTCCACCATTCTGGACCCCCCATCCCCACCTCGTAGTAAAGGAAGAAAGGCAAGGGGGGTCCAGAATCGCTTGAGCGTCGTTGATCTGGGCACTCTAATCCTGAACGCTTGAGAGATGCGCGCCCAATTCCGGAACCCCCCCCTCCGCTTAAAGGTAGAATAGAAGGGGGGCTACAGAATCCAATCCCGACCATAGATCTGGAAGCACAGATTCTGGCAATCTAGATTTGCTTGCTACATGTCCAAAAGGTGCATTTGCGCCCCAAACTTAGGAAGGCATAAGCGCGTAGTCATAGCGATTGGTCACATCGATGGAAGATGGAGGTAGAATCTAGAGGTGCTAAGCTTGGCCACAGAAATTCCGAAATGAATGCAAGATCCCATGGAATCAAACCAACGGTACAGGTGAATTTGAAAAAGATCGGAGGGCTACTTTAGCTCGACAGTGAACTGCCAGAAACCACTGATGGTTTCTCCCAGAGGACTCGAAGACACTTCTGTGTGATCGCCAGAGGAGATGAAGAGTCGCTAAGCTTCACCCAGTGAAGAAAGAGGATTCCTAGAGGGATTGACAGATGGATGAGCGTTGAAGTCTGTAACTGAACCCGAAGACATAAGCTCGACTTTGTCAGAGAAGACGAGGAGTCTCAACTGCCAGAGAGGTTGAGGAATCTCAGCAGAACACCCAGTGATGCTGAACACATGGAGTGAACCACCAGAGAAGCTGAAGAGTTGCGATGATCAGGGAAAAGCACTCAAGATGTGCAGGAGATTAGTGGAGGTGTGAGCATGCAGAGGCATGCCAAATATTGCATGCACAAAGACAACAGAGACTATAAGAATGTGGAAGGAAGAAGAGATGAGGTTGTTGTCGTGGGCAGGATTAAAGTGTGAGCAAGGAGGCAAAGCGCAAGAGAAGAGATGCATGCAGAGAGTATACAAGGAAGAAGAACAGAAAGTGAAAGGGGCGTGCATAAGACTCTGATGCAGACAGGACAGAGCAACGGAACAGAACAACAAAAGGGTTGGTAAGCCGTTGAATAATTTAATATCACTGTAATAAGTTTCAGTAACAAAGAATTTATTATTCAGGGTGGTTGGGAGGTGCTAGGGAGGACTGGTGTCCTCAAAGGTTCAAGTGGGTGCTTGAACACAGGGAGTTGGTGCTTCCTTCTAGTTGGTGCTAGAGAAACCAGG